>JARHVA010000632.1:3975000-4065000 GCA_037957365.1 Torreya grandis | reverse complement strand
CTTAAAAGGGAAAATATCATGCCAAAGTTCTAAAGGGTTCAAATCCTTCAGACTTTTTATCTGAAGGGTCACTAGGTCAAGAATCCTGAAGGGTATATACCCTTAAATAATGTTCACCTTACAAGCTCAAAGGGGTACTTTGAAGAATCCAAAAGGGTATGTTACCTTGAAGAAGGTTCTTTTCATTTATTTTTAGGGTCATTTCTTTAGCTGAAGGGTGCTTTATAAAAGCCCAAAGGGGTACTTTGAAGAATTGTTAAGAGTAAGTAGACTTTTACATTGTCTCTAAAAGGGTTTTTTCTAGGGTAAATGGACCATTATAATAATTTCAAAGGGATATTTTGGAAGAGTTCATTTCAATTTTTTGAGGGACATTTCAAGTTTCTCAAAGGGTAGTCCCTTTTGAGAAAGTTCTATTTAACAAAGTTGAAGGGCTTGCCATTTATCTAAAGGAATTATTTTGGAATAGAGAAGTCCAAAGAAAATCAAATCCAAGATAATTCCCACATATAATTTTTCCATGGGAAGAAGACAAAGACAAAAACCCAAAATATTTATTTCAAGTAATTTCCCTGAAAGAAAGGAGAAGCCAAAGAGAATAAGCTTTGGACAATTTGTCTCAAGATGAAACTCGAAGGAAATAAAAGGCTAAGGGGAAATCTCAAAGTAAAAAGTTTGAAGGGTTATTATCCCTTTAGAAAAGGTCATTTAAAAAATATTTAAGGGTATATGCCCTTTGGGAAGGTTCAAAAAAGGAAATTTGAAGGGTTATTTGCCTTTTGGAAAATGATGTTTTCAAAAATCTTGAAGGTCATTTATCAAAAGATGAAGGGTCCATTATTTCAAAGAAGTGACAAGCAAAAAATTTGAAGGGTTAGAATCCATTTGGAAAGTTCCCTTATAATAAAACTGAAGGGTATGTGCCCTATGAAAAAGGAAAAGGCCACAAAAATGAATGAAGGTAAATGAAAGGAGGAAGAAACAATTCTTGTAGATAATTTTTCCACTGAAAAATGATGAATAAAAAATTTGAAAGAGAGAAGTCCATGGAAAAGACAAACACAAACAACAAGACATGCATAGAAATATAGAACTGTTTCTATTCAAAATTTTGCTTTTTTCAGATTCAAGAGAGAGAAGAAACTAAAAAATAATGGACAAGGCATGTGAAGTACCTGGATGAAGATCGCGCACCATAATCCAGACGCTTGTGAGCACCCCTCTTTGGCTGTGGAGGAATGACACCTGCAAAGAAGAAGAACTTGGACAAGAAAACGTTAGATGGATAGGCGGTGGGTTGCTAAGCAAAAGCTTGTTCCCGGAAGTGTGAAAACTTCCTCAAGGGAGGTCAACCCACTGATAACAGACAGATAAAAGATCAAGGAAAAGCAGAATGCCAGAATACAGAAGTGATAAGCAAGTTAAAAAGGAAAGAAAAGACAAAATGATTACCTGAAAGGAGCAGTCGGGCTGATGACAGTCACCGAGGAGGTCGGAAATGTTGCCACTGTCGGTTATCAGGTCTGTCGATGTCGCTTAGTCTGCCGACGTCGGTGGGGGTAATGACCGGCATCGATCGGGGTTGTGGCCTGTGGTCGGGTCTGGGTTAGTTCTGGGTGAGTTTGGACAGAGTCTAGGCCGGGCTTGGTCTGTGGACGGGTCTGAATGGTCTGGGAGAGTTTGGTTTTAGTCAGTTAGGGGGTCAAAAGGATAGAGAGGGATAGAGAGAGGAAGATGCACAGAGGACAGGGCCTGAGAAGGCTTTTCAGCCTCTCAGGGAGAAGAATAGAGGGAGCAGGAAACAACAGATATACCAGATAATTGGAAGCTAAAGAAATGAAACAAAATGAAATAAAGACTGTGCTTACCTTTTTATTTGCTGTATGAAGAGTGGGAGCCGTTGTTGGAGCCACAGAATGCTTGTTACAAGAGGAGATTCCTGGTCTAGAGCCTTTGCACCTATTGCTGCTGTTGCACGAGGTCTAAATGGAGAAGAGATGAATGCCAAAATGCCAAGAGAATGCTGTTTACGAGCTCAAGGGTCCAGGGGGCTGTAACGGATGCAGAAAGGGGTAATGAAGGCTGCCGACGCCGGCAGTTTCACTGATGTCGGCCGAATGGTCACCGACGTCGGCGGTCGTAGAATGGGGACAGAGGCTAAAAATAGCCTCTGCCTATTCTTACACGCCGCCGAGTGAGGGGGTGTGGGAAGAACGGTTATGAAGACACTTAAATGGGCGTGGGGGGAAAGATAATGAGGGGATTTGACATAATAAATGCTAGGGGGAAGGTGGAGGGATTCAAGGGAGGATCCAAGGTGGCAAGGGTGAGGTGGAAAGGGGGCCACTCAATTAAAATACTTAAGTTTATTTTAATCAAATGGAGAGGACCAAGGCCAAGGGTTAGGATAGGGGTTTAAGGTGAACAAGGGGGAGGACCAAGGTGCAGACACGTTTGCGGTGTCTACATTTGCCTCTTTTTGTCTTGTTGGTTGTTCTTGACGAACTGTAAGACAAAAATAGGAGTTGGTTGCCCCAGGAAAAGGATGAGGTGTTCCCCCCTCAAAGCGATAGTCGAGAGAAGAGAACCGAAGATCGAGTGTCGATTTGATAGAAAAATGGATAGAAGAGAGTGAGTGAGAACACTGCAGTAGTCATGATTGCGCGTAGTCCACTTCACGAGAGGGTCGGGTCAAATTGTCACATGGTCAAGGGTCAAGGAGTGCCAAAATTGAGGTAACCGGGCCCCAGCATTTAGTTGTCTGCTGATCGGGTCACTCAATCTAAGCCAAAGCTCCAAATGGTCATCGTGTTCTAGGTATCCCAGGCTCAAGAAGTGCTCCCAGAGACACGAAAAAGCCACAAGTAGTAGGGATCAACTGGCTCACGATCCTATACTTGTGAAGGGTCAAAAAGAGTCTGCAGACAATTCTGCTAACCAACCGTGAGGTAGCACACATGCAAAAACAACCAAGGCAACATTGTCTTGGAAATGGTCGAAGGTCGAAGGATGGTCATTGGTCAAGGGGATGGATGGACGAAAGGATGTGGCCGAGCTAACCTCAGAAACATCATGTGATCTGAGTGCTGCCTACATAGCCCTTGTGTGAAGGGCCTCAGGCCAATGTAGTTCTCCCTAAAAGGGAGGAAGGGTCAAAGAGATTGATTGGTCTTGGTCAAAGAAAATGATTGGTCTTGGTCAAAGAAAATGATTGGTCTTGGTTAAAAAAAATGATTGGTCTTGGTCAAAGAAAATGATTGGTCTTGGTCAAAGAGAATGATTGGTCTTGGTCAAAGAAAATGATTGGTCTTGGTCAAATTTGTCGATAGACTGGTCGTGGTCAAGGTCAAGGTCACAGAAGAGAAGGTTTGTCCATCAAAGAGACAAACAAATGGGGGTGGTCGAGCTAACCTCAGAGGATGTGTTATCTGAGTGCTACCTACATAGTCCAGGTCATAGGGCCTCAGACCAATGTAGTTCAGACTAAAGGTCTGATTGATCAATGATTGGATGTGGTCAAGTGTTAAAATGATGAGGGAGAGATGATGCCATGGATGTCATATGGGCCAAGGGGCTTTCATCCCTAGCAAGTTTCCATAGTCGTGATGGATATATGCTAAAAATGAATGGAAGTCTATTTATGCTTCAACAAGTATTGGTTTATGCTTAACATAAATTGGGTCTGGTCGGTAGTTTCCATGTGTATTGGTGTCCATAGAAACTATGTGAAATGGACTAGGATGATGCTAGCTGAAAATGATGAAAAATGGCTTGGTTTGAGTTGAGTCACCGATTGATGCGGTTAAATGTGACCAAAGTGTAAAGAAAAGATGAAATGAAAATTGCTCTTTCATTGACAAGGACCAGAAAGGAAGCATAGATAGGGGTTATTAGAACAAAATCCCCGTTCATGCATTACGTCGTTGACCAGTGTGGTGTTAGAACGGTAATCGAATCACTTTGACATTAAAGTGAGCTTGAAGTCCCCTGAGCAGGTGATAGGAGGAGGATAGGGTAACCCAGTTTAAGAGCAAGAATAACCTTGCCCCTTTTTATAGGAGACCCTGAGACAACTACAAGCCAAGTCCATGACCCATTTTTTTTTTTTTTTTTTGGTGCAGGCTGATCGATGCGGGAAGCCTACATAGAGATGTCTTTTGATGTGGTGGTCATGTTGCGAAGCTGATCAATGCGGGAAGCTTCTAAGAAAGGTTTCTGTTTGATAGCAAGATTTAGTCATAGCCATCCTTTGAGGGAATGGTCTATATTTTTGCTTTATAATGTTTGATAAGTTGGCCTAGCTGTCCTTCAAGGGATCAGTCTAGTAATACAGTAATGATAGTACAGCTGTCCTTCGAGGGATCAGTCTGTCTTTTTGATTTGATTTTGTGACCTTGGATATGTTTTGACATCTTGATATATATATTTTGATTTTTTTCGATTAGAGTCATGGACAAGGCTGTAGAAGTTCAAGGACTCCCCTTTTATTAGGATAAAGCATCCATGCATCATAAAAGGGTTGTAGAGGAGTTGTTAAAGGGAAATATATTTGAAAGGGATGAGGATCAAGAGGACGAAGATTGCTCAGGGGACGAGCTCAAGTTACGTGTTAAGTAGGCGAGTTCTCGACTAACAAAAGAATGGTCGAAGATGTAACGCATTAAGAGGCTCAGGTTCTGGCCGTTCGTCGAGGGAGGACAGACGATAAGTCCCTGACCCATACTTGTGCGTGATGATAAAAGGTCCAAGTCAATTGGGGGCAAATTTGCCTCGTTTACTTCACTCCATATTGGTCACGTGCTGATTCTCTTTGAGGACGAGGTCTCCG
This sequence comes from Torreya grandis, assembly GCA_037957365.1. Lineage (NCBI taxonomy): Eukaryota > Viridiplantae > Streptophyta > Pinopsida > Cupressales > Taxaceae > Torreya > Torreya grandis. The sequence continues at coordinate 4,060,172 of JARHVA010000632.1, read as the reverse complement.
ATGTTGAAGTCTCATTCTCGCAGATTTTTGTCATAGGCCCGCTTTATGCGACTTTGGTAGACATGGAGATGATTGAGGGCAGCAAGATGGCGCTCATCAAGTAACTCAAGTTGAGCTAAGCAATCTTGACAAAAGTTGTCGTTGGAGAGAATGTCATGCAGGGAGATGTGGAGAGACGGGATCTGTACTTCGAGAGGTAAGATAGCCTCTGTTCCGTACACGAGGGAGAAGGGAGTAGCACCTGTAGAGGTTCAGATATTGGTGTGGTAGGCCCACAAAGCGAAGGGAATATGAATGTGCCAATCCCTTCCTGTATCGTTGACCACCTTCATGAGAATTTTGGTGAGAATTTTGTTGGAAGCCTCTACCTGCCCATTTGCTTGTGGGTAGTAAGGCGAAGAAAAGCTGAGTTTGATGCCAAATGAGTTGCATAGTTTTTGGACAGTCTTGTTTTTGAAGGACTTGCCGTTGTCGGTGATGATTTTGTGAGGGACACCAAAATGACAGATGATGTGGCTGCTGATGAAGTCAACAATTTTGTCGACTTTCGTGGAGACAAGAGGAATGGCTTCCACCCACTTGGTGAAATACTCAATGGCAGTGATGATGGACTGATGACGAAGAGACGAGTGAGGGTTGATCTCACCGATGAGATCCAAGCCCCACTGAGAGAAAGGCCAAAAATCCTGAGTGACTTATAAGGTGTGGCTGGGGAGATGAAGCAGGTTAGAGTGTTGCTGCCACTTGATGCAATGTCGAACATAGTCGCTACAGTCTTGATGAAGGGTGGGCCAATAATAACCCAGGCGAAGGATGCGCTTGGCAACCGAGTTTCCACTGAAGTGTCCACCACAAATCCCGTCGTGGACTTGCTTTATGGCTTGAGGAGCTTCAGTGGAGGTTAGACAGCAAAGAAGGAGGCCGTCGAAGCCTTGTTTATAGAGAAGACCCCCTAGCATGGTATAGCGAGCTGTGCGCTTGATGAAAGCTCGCCACGCATTGCTAGAGAGGTTGGGAGGAGTGACAGAAAGAGACAAGTAGTCCACGAGTTACTTATACCAGTCATCTCGTGGGCTAGAATTGATAATGTTGATATGGTCGATGTGAGGAGAGATGTATGAAGGCAAAGGTACGTGATGCACTGTGATAAAAAGGCGAGATGATGATGATGAAGACAGGATATGCGAAGCAAGAGAAGCCATGGTGTCGGCAAACTTGTTCGTAGAGCGTGGAACAGTCTGCAAGAGGTAATGGTCGAAAGATGCTAAAAGAAGGTCAACACGATTCTTATACCTCTGTAAAACTTTGTTTTTACAGAGATATGAACCATTAACTTGATTAACAACGAGCTGCGAGTCGCCGAAGATGTTGATAGACTTGATGTGGAGAGAAAGGGCAGTCTGAAGTCCCAAAATTAAGGCCTCGTATTCAGCCATATTATTGGTACAATCAAAGTCAAGCTTGAAAGATAGAGGCATGGGCTCCCCTTTGAGTGGGATGAGGATGACCCCCGCACCCCCACCGAGTTGACATTTGGAGCCATCAAAGAACATGGTCATTTGGTAGACAGTGTCGTTGGTGGAAAGGGTAGCGATAGACTCGTCAAGAAACTCACAGTGTGAAGGTTGGTTGTCGGAAAGAGGGGCATCTGCCAGTTGGTCAGCGATGGTTTGCCCCTTGATAGATTTCTACTGGATGAATTTGAGGTCAAACTCCGCAAGCAGCATGAGCCACCGAGCCATACATTGATTCTGATATGGCTTGGAGTGCATGTACTTGAGAGGGTCGGTGTGAGTGACGACAAAGGTTTTGTGGTTGAGAAGATAGTGGCGGAGCTTGGTGGCAGAAAAGACTAATGCCAAATAGAGTTTCTCGGTATGAGTATACCGAGTTTCATAGTCGACCAGTGTTCAGCTGATGTAGTAAACCGCTTGCTCATGATGATGCTCGTCTCGGTGCGTGATCATGGCACCTAACGAATGGTTGGTAGCAGAGATATAAAGGTAGAAGGGTTGGTCGTCTTTAGGTGGAATGAGGACTGGTGGAGAGACCAGATAGCTTTTAAGGGCTTCAAAAGCCTCTTGATAGTCCTTATCCCATTTAAAGGAGATCTCCTTCTTAAGGAGGTGATGGAAAGGTTGGCAGCGGTCTAAAAGCTGCGAGATGAAACGACGAATGGACTAGAGCTTCCCTTGTAGACTGCGAGGCTGCTTGAGATTGGTCGGGGGTGGCATTTTGAGGATAGTGCGGATCTTGGCAGGATCTATCTCGATACCACGAAAGGAAATGATGAAGCTAAGAAGTTTGCCTGAGAGGACCCCAAAGACACACTTCTTGGGGTTGAGGTGGACATTATATTGAAGAAGGCGAGAGAAGATGATTGTGAGAATGGTCAAGTGGTCGCGGCGAAGTTTGGACTTGCCGAGAAGGTCATCCACATAATCCCCCATGATCTTGTGGAGGAGATCATGGAAAATGTAGGTCATGGCGCGCTGATAGGTGGCACCAGCATTTTTCAAGCTGAAAGGCATGACTCGATAGCAGAAAGTCCCCCATGGGGTGATAAAGGTAGTCTTGTGCTGATCTTCTAGTGCGATCAGGATTTGATTGTATCCTGAAAACTCATCCATGAGAGATAGCATCTCATGGCCAGCCGTGAGATCAACAAGCTGGTCAATGTTAGGAAGAGGAAAGTCGTCTTTGGGACAGGCTAGGTTAAGGTCGCGATAGTCTGTGTAGATCCGAATCCCCCTAGTTGCTTTAGTAACTGGGACAATGTTAGAGACCCACTGTGGATAATCGATGGGTTGGATGAAGGAGACAGAAAGAAGGCATTGAAGTTCCTCTTTGACAAGGAGCGCAACGCGAGGATGCATCTTTCGAAGCTTTTGCCTAACAAGCTTAGCCTCTGGTTTGGTGAAAATGTTATGGGTAGCAATGGTGGGGTCGATGCCAGGCATGTCGCTGTAAGTCCAGGCAAAGGCCTTGATATGGTTGGAAAGGAACTGGGCATAGTCAAGCTGCTCCTGAGCGTCTAAATATTGGCCAATCTTTAAGACGTGAGGAACATCAGAAGAAGAAGGGAGGTTGATGTCAATGGTGGATTCATTTAACATAACCTGGGTCTCAGAAGGGAGAAAACACTAGATGAAAGAGTCATCGGCACCCATGTAGGAAAGGATGGTGTCATCATCAACGCAGTGGACAGTGTGAATGGTTGCTGACTCATCTTCTACCATGCTAGGAAAAATGAGAGGGAGAGACCTGGACACCCCATTGAGCTGATAGGTCAGGGGTTCCAGGCAGACGGTGTTTATGGAAAAAAAACTAGGAGGGATGGAAACCATCGACTCCGTAGGTGACGAAGGAGAAATGGGCAAGTCTGGAGGAGATTGGTCGATGGTTGGCTCGGGATAGAGGTCGGAAGGAGCCTGAGTGGGGTCGTGATATCCCAGGCCATACCGTTTCTTGACATCGTGATCATTAAGCAGCTCGATGGGCTGATGGGAGCCCTGCTCATAACGTCCAAAACCAAAACCCTTCCATGCACACCTGTGAAGGTAAGTGTATGTAAAGGCAGGGTTGCCAAGAAATGAGAAATCAGATGTGAAAGGTTGGGGTGAAGAAAGGGAATTAGCGTTGGTAGGAGCTTGATTAAGCCCCCCATAGAGAAAGTTGGTTCGGAAGGGAGGAGGACCATAAGGTATGACCATCTTGATCCAATGGTCATAATTGGGACTGAGGTGAAGGCGTCCATACTCTTGCGGAGTTTGGAACATGTCTAGGGTCAACAAGCGATATTCTCCAAGTGATAGTCGTTGGAAGATGTCTTCCATGGGGTCTTTGGTCGGCGCTTGAAGAGGAGGGGTGAGGGTGACTGCCGATTGCGAATTGGTCGAAGCTTCCACAGATGGAGGCGGTGCCGAAGTTGACGGTTTGATGGGAATGAGGACATCATTGGGATGATAAGTTGTGTTGCAAGTCTTGAAGGGTGAAGGGTCAGTAGGGATGGTATGGACTTGCCCGTCATGCTCAAACTTCACACAACGGTGCAGGGTGGAGGGTATACAAGCCATGGCATGGATCCAAGGTCGGCCTAGTAGAAGGTTGTATTGAAACTCTCCTTCGATGATATAGAAGAGCTCTGGGACTGTGCGTGGACCAACGCGAATGTGAAGGATGACTGTGTCAATGGTCGTGGCGGTGGTGTCATTGAAAGAGCATAAGATTGCGTTAGTTTTGGAGACGCAATTCTTGGGAAGAGCCAGCTGATCAAAGGCGTGGGTAGAGATAATGTTAATGCTAGCGTCGCCGTCGATCATAATGCGTTTGATGCGTGTCCGATCAACATAGGCAGTGATGAAGAGGGCGGCGTCCTGATCTTCCGTGTTAGATGTGGGAATCTCAAAATCACTGAATGTGATGGAGTTGATAGGAGATAAAGAATGGATGAGGGCAGTGAGTGGTTGGGGGTCCTTGGGTTAGACCTCCGTTGCCTGCAAGGCTTGGATAAGGGCTTGATGGTGCTTAGGCGAGGTTTGGATAAGGTCATAAAGAGACATCTTCACAGGTGTTTGATGAAGCTACTTCAGCATGGAGTCGTGAATTGGCCCAGAAGAGGAAGACGAAGAAGGTTGGGACGTGCCAAGGATAGAAATTTTAGGCTTAGGCGCAAGAGGTGGCTTGACGAAGGGATAGGTCTAAGGAATGGCAGATTTTTCTTTTGCCTTGTCCTTCTGCGACCTAGTGGTTATACGGATAGCATTGATTTCAAAAATAGGAGGTGAGGAAGGGGTCATGTCTTGCTGGTGAGATGTTGGAGTGGTAGAAGAGATTGGATGGGAAGGAGTCGAGGTCTGGTCAAGAGTGTCCTCAAGGAGAAGAGTGTCTTCCTCCATATGGTGGTGAATGACGGCCTTGAGGGCACAACAAGTCTCGGTGTCGTGTCCTAGTGTACGATGATATAAGCAAATTTTTGTATCATCGAACTAGGAGGGCTTGGACTTGAGAGGTTGGAAAGGCTTGATGGGCGGAAGGGTTATGTCAGAGGTCTGCAGAAGTTGGCGCAATATCAATGAGTATGAGCCCAATAGAGGGTCCATGCTATTTGATATGCGCGAGGTTGGTGACTTTTGCTTTGGCGAGGCTAGAAGAGGTTTCCGTACCACTTTATGGGTTGATGGCATGGTGACAGATGGAGACGGCTCTTTTTTGGTGATTGGTACCACCTTTTTGGGAGAGGGACAGTTGGAGGTAGGCAGAGGAAGCAAAGGAGGCAATGAGTTTTGTTTGAAGGCCGGAGTGGGAAGGATGCTGGTCAAGGTCGAAGGATGGGGGCCCAAAATGGATGGCAATGGTGACGAAGAAGGAGGCATTCGTTTCTGTGATCTGGCAGTCCTCTTTGACTTGGTTGGAAGAGTACTGCTGGTCGAGGTCTAGCCTAGGTCCACCTTCACTTGCGGGTGAGTGAGGGTGGAGACAGGATGAATGCCAAATGACTTGATGGGTTTAGATGAGGTAGATGCAGGTTTCGGTTTGGACGGGTTTGGTTGAGGTTTGAGAGTCTGGTCTTTGTCAAGAGTCTGACGAGATTCTGCCTTGGGAGGATTAGCAGCATGTGATGAGAGGGTGCGGGTATGTCGAAGGGCTTTAAGACGCTCCCACAACACCTGAGGCATCACTTTCCTTGAAGGGAGAAGCGTGATTTTCTCCACTAATCGGGAAAATGGCTAAGAAGAAGATGTTGATGGTTGCGAGGTTGAAGACGAGATGGGTGTAGTGGTCTTAGATGCATGGTGTGGTGAAGTCATGACAGATTTAGATGAAGACAAAGGGGAGACAGGTTCTTCCCTAGGTGGAGAAGAATCCGAAAAGCGAGGCTCCCTGAGCAGGTAAAGGGCAGGGACGATGGTGCCCTCCACTTGCGGTTGAGGAGGCGGAAGGGTCTGGTCCTCCATAGGCAGTAGAATGGAGGATGGCGAGACCGGTGGTGCTGGTAAAGCCGAGGCGTCCTCCAAGATGAGAGAGGTTGATGGAGAACTAGCTGGGGAAAGAGGTTCGTCCACATGTGACGGACTAATTGATGGACTAACCTCTTGAGGTTGATTGGGGACGAAGGGAGAGACCGTATTGACTGTTCGAATATTGTGCTCATGATTGTCGTCAATTAAGGTCTGGACGTTGTTTTGAGTTGGTGGATGATTGGGGAAAGGTTGTTTGAAGATGTCAATGGCCTGATTAGGGGGTGCATTTGGATTGTCTAAGATGAGATCCCCCTTTTTAAGCATGTCTTGGATTATGTTCTTAAAGGTTTTGCAGTTTTTCGTGTCATGGCCCTTAACACGGTGGAAGCTACAGAAGTCATGCTCCCTATACCACGCGGGGATGGTGTGTGAGGGATCGAATTGTGGAGGAGGTCAGGCTTGAGGGAGATTGAGAGCCCCCTGCTTAACAAGCTTGTCCAGCACAGACGCATATGATTCTCCGAGAGGAGTATATCGCCGTTGTACATATCTCTGCTGGAACTTGCGAGTGGTGCTCTGAGATGTGGATGGCTCAGGCTACTTGGTCGAAGAAGAGGAAGGTCTAACAACCACGGCATTAGCTGAAGCCTTGGATTCAGAATTGGATGATGATGGCTTAGCAGAGGAAGAGTCATTGGTCTTAGAGCTGGGATTCTTGTTCCGCAACTTGACTTTATTCTCCTCGATGGCACGCAACTCAAGTTTGCGAGCCATCGTGAAGGCGTCGTCAAAAGTGCAGAAGGTTTGAACCCTCAGGGTGGAAGAGATATGTCTGGCACAGGCTTGGGAAAAGAGTTCAATAAGCTCGGCCTGGGGTAAGGAAAAGGAAAGTTGATTGATGAGGCCTCTCCATCGAGCAATGAAGTCGGCTATGGAGTCGTCCTCGAATTGCCGGATAGAATAGAGGTTCGTGATTGAGACCTTCTTGGATATGTTGATGGAAAAGTGATCGAGGAAGAGCTGAGCCAATTGTGTGAATGAGAAGAGAGAATGGCTGGGAAGGGAGCTGTACCAGTCGAGCGCAGCACCTGAGAGAGACATAGGAAATGTGCGTAAGAGCAACGCATCATCATGGCCAATGAGGTAGTAGGCATGTCTGAATGCCCGCAAGTGTTGCTGTGGGTCTTCCTTGTTTTGAAAGTGAGAAAACTTCGAAAGCTCCCACTGGCTAGGATATGGCCTGATTGGGACAGAAGGGTGAATGGGCTCGTTGCAGATCTGCTCATATGAGAGAGAGTTGTGCGAGCCGGAAACAGAGGTCTCTAGACTGGTCATCTTGTCCATCAGCATTTTGATGATGTCTACCGACGGATTGATGGGTGGCGCGCCCCCTAAGTTGTAGGGCACTTGGAAGAGGCTAGGGGAGGTATGCGACATAGTCGGTTGTACAATGTATGGATGACTAGTCGCAGGGGCAGAAGTGGAGGCTAAAGGTGGTTGAGTAGAAGACATAGCTAGGCCCGATGTTGCCACGAGAGGTTAAACTGTGGTAATGGGGGCCAATGGATAAGAGGCCACCCTGGTGTTGATAGGGGCCAGGGTAGGCGGAATAGAGACGATAAGGTTTTGAAAAGGAGTGGATAGCGGTTGAGTGGGTTGGGGTTGACAGGGGGCCAGAACCCCGGTGGAAGTGGGCCCAATGATAGAGGGAGAGGCCACACCTGGAGGATTGGTCAAAGTTTGGTCAACGGTCGAAGTGATGGCTTGAGTGTCCAAAGGTTGAACTACGGATGCTGTCGATATAGTCATAGTTACGGCAAGGGAGGTTGGCATTTTGTAGATTGGATTGCCCAAGGAGTCTCGCGTTCGGCTATGCGCGAGATAGTGTTGCAAGGCTTTGACGTTGAGGTCCAAGAATCGTTCGAAATCTTGGTCCCCTTCTTGGACAATGGGAGTCTGTAGTGGGGTTGGACGAATGGGAGTTCTTTCGGTCTCCGAGTTGAACTCCATTGTAGGCTTGGTCGCGGATGGGGTAGACGGAAGTGGTTGACGGCTGGCATGGTTGACAAGAGCTTTGGCTTGGCTACGAGTCAAAACCATGCAAGGCAAAGAAGGTTCAGGTTTTAGGAACTGTGTTGTTCAATTCCAGAAAACCAGGATGGAGTCTTTGACAGAGAAGGGACAGGTTTTGGGTTGCTGGTTTTGAAAAAAAAGAACAGTGACAGAGACCGACATCGGTTGAAAAACCGATGTCAGTTAGAAAGATGGCCAACGTCGGTCAGATAACTGATGCCAATAATAGAGGAAAACGGATGTCGGTAAAAGAACCGATGCCGGTGACAGGGTAAATCTGACGTCGGTGGCAGAACCGATGTCGGTGACTGTGTTTTCCAGAGAACCAAAAAGATTTGAAGATTCTTAGAAAAATAATGAAGAAAGCGTCCTCACTCACTCAAACAAACAGATGAGAAGAGGAAAACAGAGAGAGACAGACAAGCCTAAGCAATAAATCCTAGGAATTAACTCTAGAAGCTATGGCTTATGCCTTAGATGAATGTTTGGGGAGATTGGCTGCAAGAAGGGTCCTAGAAGAAGGCGGTCTAAAGATGGTTTCAGGTGTTGTTTTAGGTTCTCAAAAATCTGTGTTAGGGTCTGGTACGTGGCCTGGTGCTAAGGAGCAAGCTCCCCTCACTTCACGATTCCAGTGGTTAGCTAGTCTCGCTTACCCAAGATATACCTCGCCTAGAGTTTATCCTCCACCAGAGAATGGAGTGGGCTTCCCCCTTGGTGATGAAATCCAAGTAGGGTCATCGGGACGGGTAAGGTATCCGCTGGGGGATGAAATCCCAGTCGGGCCTTGTCTCAAGTAAGTTTTATGTTTGTTTTAGTGCATGTGGTTTGGTAGTGTAACATCAAGTGTCTACGGTTTATTCAATATGCGTCTAAGTTACTAGATGTGGACTACGAAGATGCAAGCACAAGCAGAAATGAATGTAAAGTGTTTTAATGCCCAAGTCAAAATGTGATGTTTGTTATGAAGACAAGTTTGAGAAAGGGTTGAGAGTATGATGTTTGGACTAGTCTAGAAATGCAAGGAAGAAAGATTCATTTTAGTCCTGCTTATAGTGTCATTGAGAAGAAAAGAAGGAGGAGAAAAGGTAAGAACCTAATGCTCCTAAATGAATGAAGAAGAAAAGGAACCCAGGAGGAACCTAGGGTCCCAATGGGCGTGCCAGAATGTTTCTATTCAAAATTTTGCTTTTTTCAGATTCAAGAGAGAGAAAAAACTAAAAAATAATGGACAAGGCATGTGAAGTACCTGGATGAAGATCACGCACCGTAATCCAGACGCTTGTGAGCACCCCTCTTTGGCTATGGAGGAATGACACCTGCAAAGAAGAAGAACTTGGACAAGAAAACGTTAGATGGATAGGCGGTGGGTTGCCAAGCGAAAGCTTGTTCCCGGAAGTGTGAAAACTTCCTCAAGGGAGGTCAACCCACTGATAACAGATAGATAAAAGATCAAGGAAAAGCAGAATGCCAGAATACAGAAGTGATAAGCAAGTCAAAAAGGAAAGAAAAGACAAAATGATTACCTGAAAGGAGCAGTCGGGCTGATGACAGTCGCCGAGGAGGTCAGAAATGTTGCCACTATCGGTTATCGGGTCTGCCGATGTCGGTTAGTCTGCCGACGTCGGTGGGGGTAATGACCAGCGTCGATCGGGGTTGTGGCCTGTGGTCGGGTCTGGGTTGGTTCTGGGCGAGTTTGGACAGAGTCCGGGCTGGGCTTGGTCTGTGGACGGGTTTGAATGGTCTGGGAGAGTTTGGTTTTAGTCAGTTAGGGGGTCAAAAGGACAGAGAGGGACAGAGAGAGGAAGATGCACAGAGGACAGGGCCTGAGAAGGCTTTTCAGCCTCTCAGGGAGAAGAATAGAGGGAGTAGGAAATAGCAGATATACCAGATAACTGGAAGCTAAAGAAATGAAACAAAATGAAATAAAGACTGTGCTTACCTTTTTGTTTGCCGTATGAAGAGTGGGAGAGCCGTTGTTGGAGCCACAAAATGCTTGTTGCAAGAGGAGATTCCTGGTCTAGGGCCTTTGCACCTATTGCTGCTGTTGCACGAGGTCCAAATGGAGAAGAGACGAATGCCAAAATGCCAAGAGAATGTTGTTTGCGAGCTCAAGGGTCCAGGGGGCTGCAACGGATGCAGAAAGGGGTAATGAAGGCTCCCGATGCTGGCAGTTTCGTCGACGTCGGCCGAATGGTCGCCGACGTCGGCGATCGCAGAATGGGGACAGAGGCTAAAAATAGCCTCTGCCCATTCTTGCACGCCACTGAGCGAGGGGGTGTGGGAAGAACAGTTATGAAGACACTTAAATGGGCGTGGGGGGAAAGATAATGAGGGGATTTGACATAATAAATGCTAGGGGGAAGGTGGAGGGATTCAAGGGAGGATCCAAGGTGGCAAGGGTGAGGTGGAAAGGGGGCCACTCAATTAAAATACTTAAGTTTATTTTAATCAAATGGAGAGGACCAAGGCCAAGGGTTAGGATAGGGGTTTAAGGCGAACAAGGGGGAGGACCAAGGTGTAGACACGTTTGCGGTGTCTACAAGAACCAAAAAAAGCAAGAGATGTCAATAGCCAATAAATAGATGAACACATTCTATAGCATGTAAAGTGGCCCAAAATAGGATTAGACATGTCCAAGATGTGTAATGGTTTCAAACACGACACCTTAAGTTCTAAGGATCATTTTCATGAAAAAAAGATAACATTGATTTCATGCATGCACACTCTTGTTTGTTTGAAGCCTTTCAATCATTTCAGCAATCCAAGTGAAGACCATTAGAGGTTGACTAGTCTTGAGCTCTAGTTGACTAATTGACAAGTGTCACATCCACTCATGCTATCCATGCAATAGAAGACATTATCATGTTCTAATTCAGATTCAAATCAGTTCAAGCTTGAGTTTAGACATCCAAATAAGTGTGATGTTCATGCATGAAGGAGATTAGCTCACCATCCATTTTTTAATGATAAGGATTTTTCATGTAAGTATAAGACAAAGGGATTTATTTTTAAATATTTGGATAGCACAAGTTGAATTGGATTTGAATTCTCTTCTATTTTAAGCTCCACTCTTTTAGAGTGTTTTATGTTTTCTATATAAGTTGGCTTTTCAATCTTGAATTGTATACCTCTTTTAGCAAGAAATTTTTTGCCAAAGATTGAGTTGTAACCTTTTTTTAGATTAATAGAATGAATATTGTTTTTAGATTCCAACTACTAGTATAGTGTATTTATGTCATTGATTTTCATAAGTGATAGAGTTTTCTTCCTTGTCAAGTCCTTATTCTTACCTAGTTATTAGCTAGTCAGAGTATGTAGGTCATGTTCTATGTTTAATGTATTTTGGCCAAGTTTATAGTGGATGAAAGTGGTTGGTTAGTGACTTGAATTAGGCATATTCCATCATTTTACTCAATATTTAATCACAAGATAAAACCTTTTCATTAAATACTTATGAATATTGATCAATTAGAGTTGAAAGTTTAGCCTTTCTCTTATCTAAATTAGTGTTTTTTAAGAGCTCTAATTGAGTGGATCAACAAATTATTTAGGTGTATCACCATCATTAGATAGGATTTTATTTCATTTTTTCTTTCTCTCTTTTCCCAGGTAGTTTGTATCTTAGAGAAAATATCCTAATTGATACACCAAAGGGAGCTAGCCCTTACAATTTATAGATTCAATCCACTGATTAGGTCACTCATAGCCTAGGATTGTTTCCATGTTTTAATAGACTGTGAAGGCCTAAAACTACCTTCACAGGGGTGCAAGTCTAATTGAAAATAGTTTTTAGCACACCTAATGGGACCTCAAAGAAATTATTTGCATATCTAAAGAAGTTCTATAGTATAAGATATTCATCAGTACCAACATATAGTTATAGATCTCATAACATCTCTCAAGTAATTCATCCATGCCAAAGGTACCACAAGGTTATAAAAAAAAGGCATTCCTTTTGAATTTATATCTTATAATAGATCAAGATTTAGGAAGGCAAAATCATATCCTCAAAAATAGTATTTACCTCCCAATCATCTTATTATTCTAGGCACTACAATCCCCACTATCTAAATGGATAATAAAAATCAAGTGTTTACTCCATTCAATAGAGGTATCCCAATAAGTTTAGCCTAGTTTGATGACATTCTGATGTCTACCCTTAAAAGCATCTCATTCTTCTCAAGATAAAATCAAACAACCCCTATTGAGCATATCCAAGATGTGGCTAATCTCTGTTTAGTCCATAATGTTATTAAGGATAATGTTTTTATTAGATTGCTTATTGCCTCCCTCAAAGGAAAAGCATTAATATGTTATAGAAACCTTCCACGAAACTCTATTTTCACCTAGGATGAGTTAGGTGCAGCCTTAGTTAGGCAATTTGAGGATAAATCTGACCATCTATCTTTGGTTGAGTAATTGGCCACCATAACAAGGGTTCCTCATGATTTGATGTCTAATTTTAATCTCAAATTCCAAAAGACATGGAATATAATACTTTTTTTGATAAGGTCATCCTTTGAATATGATTTTTTATACTATTTGAAAACCCTTAATTCTAACATTAGTGTGATGATACAGTCAATGGGTGGTACTACTTTGCCAGATGCTTATGAGGTTGCAATAAGGGCAGAAAATAATTTGATACAAGTTGGTAAGATTTCTCTAAGACCTCAAATGCCTATAATTATAGAAATAATTTCTATACCAGCCCCTCAAATTCCTTGAATTCCATCTTTAGCTCCTATTTTAGCACCTTAAGCTCAATAGTCAAGCTAGTGAGATAGGAGAGTTAAAAAGTTTTCTACCATCCTTTGGGAATGAAAAAATGAAACTAAAAAGGTAATAATTTCAACAAAATAGGCCCTATCAATAACAAAATTAGAAGACCTATAATCCCTTCAAAGATTAAAGGTCTCCTTATCAAGGTTCTAGAGAAAATAAACCACCTTATCATACACAAGGAGCCATAACTCTAGCTAAGCCATATGCTTCCCTTAATCCTGATACTTCTTCAACTTCAAAGTCCATTGTTCCCACCCTACCTCAAAACAACATGATGCAAAATTTAGGTTGGCAATCCTCAAATCTCAATGATGCTCAAAAGAAAACCTTGGTATCACAAAACATCACTATGCCACAAATGACACTAGATGAGTTTTCTTTTCAAGGAGGTCAATAGAAAGATACAAGTTTGACATCACAAGGAGAGACTCATCAAGTTCAAGGGTAGCTTGATGCTATTAATGTAAATTGGAAAGTAGATGATCATATTACTTTTACTCAAGGTGTTGAAACTAACAAATCAAGTAGTCAAGTTACAACTGTAACTAGAGTTAAAAGAAGAGCCATTGAAGAGGCTCAAGAAGTAACAAATACTTCAAGTACTCATAGGGTTATTTTTAAGAGTACAAAATAACAACTTATTGTCCCTAAAATGTATAAAAATTATAATATAGAGGTTGGTAAGGTTCATCAACTACCTCTAGTTTATGAACAACCAGTGCTTCATAAGGTACATGTAAAGGTTAGTGGATCTCATTTTAGTATAGTAGATCAGATGAAGAATTCTAACATCAGAATTAGCATGTGGGATTCCCTTTCCATTCTAGGATAAAAGGATAATCTCATTTAAGAGATTTTAGCTCTGAAATTATCTCTAAAATTGGTTGAGAAAGAAGGTGTTATCTTGACTAATTTAGATCAGCCAATAAAGCAATAGGTGAAATAAGTAAATAAGGTGGATAAAACTATGGTAAAATCAAAGAAAACTCCTTTTTACATTTATTTGATAATAGGTAATAATTTGGTTCATAATTGTATGGTGGATAGTGGACCTAGTAGTACAATCATGCCTAAATAGATTTCAGACAAGCTTGGACTTATTTATGAGCTGAAAACTAAAGGATTATTACAATTGGATGGGTCATAAACAAATATGGTATACATTATCAAAGATCTAAAATTGAAATTACATGCTTGTCCCAATGTTACTTATTTATAGGATGTTGTTGTGGTAGACTTGCCTCCTTACTTTGCTATGTGCCTTTCAAGAAACATCACCTCAAATATTATGGGATATTTATCAACTAATTGAAATTATTTGATATTTGGAACTAGGTATGGTACCAAGGTAATAATTTATTATGAACCTATTTCATGTTTTCATGGAGCCATATATGCCAACTGTTGTGAATACTAACTGTATCATCTCGGATGAAGTACTAGAAGCTAATGAAGTAAAAAGTGAATCACCTTTGGATGGGGTTCCATATTTATTTCTTGATGAGTGGGATTTTACCTTGCATTAGTATGATCCCTATAATTTAATTTAATAATAAGGACTTAGTGTGTATTGCCTTCATGAGAATGATGCACCAATTCCAACCATGGTTAAAGAAGATGATTCTAATGAAGGTTTTTGGCAATTTTACTTTGATGGATCAAGGAATAAGCATGGAAATGGAGCTATAATGAGTTTGGTTTCTCCAAAAAAGCAAAGGTATTTCTCTTCTATTAAATTTTACTTTGGTTTTTCAAATAATGTTGATGAGTATGAAGCACTAGTTTGCGGTTTACAGTGGGCTAGGAAGATGAAAGTCAATTCCTTGTAAGTTTTTAGTGATAGTGAACTTATAGTTCATCAAGTAAGGGGTTTAAATGTATGATTTTTTTTCTTAAGTCTTACATGCATAGAATATGGGACTTACTTGAATATTTCCAAGATTTTAATATTTAGTCAATACCAAGAGGTGATAATAAACATGTTGACAAGTTGGATGCTATTAGGTCACAATTCAGTATCCTAGTTGATATAAAAAGTGAGAAAATTTAGTCACATATAAAAGTGGTTATAAGGCATTATATTCTAGATAATCATGATAATTGGAAAGTGTTCAAAGATTATAATCAAATTGTAAGATTCTTATAAGAAGAGGCTAAGTTTTTTTCAAGAAACTAATCAAAGCACTTGCATTAGTACGATGATAAAATTATGTAACTAAAAATGAATACTTTACCTAAGGTATTGGTCACATTTGAGAACATTTGCAGTTGTGATGATGAGTTAAGGAAGGATAAGTCATTCTTGTCAACAAAACAAGAACACTATGCCAATATAGAGATTGTTGTTGGTAAGATTTTGAAGTTGGGTAAGGTATGCACTCCTTCATAGAAAGAAGCTTTCATTGAATTATGAAAAAGTTTTGCTGATATATTTGCATGGAAATATAGTGATATCAAAGGATTTGATCTAAGTTTGGCTCAGCACACCATTGAGTTAGAGGATGAGACTAAAATAGTAAGATAAAGACAAAGGCCAATAAATCCTAATCTTGAGCCTTTGATGAGAGCTAAGCTTCATAAGCTCATAGAATTAGCTATTATATTTCCAATCAAGCACTCAATTTGGGTGGCCAATCTAGTTTTAGTATGGAAAAAGAATAGTGATATTTATTTGTGTGTTAATTTACATGATTTGAATAGGGCTTCACTTAAATATCACTATCCATTTCCATCAATGGAATAAATTTTATAGCTTGTTATATGTTTAGAGATGTTTTCTTTGTTGGATGGATATAGTGGCTACAATTAGATTTTGGTTAAGGAAGAAGAATAATTTAAGACAACCTTCACAACTAAGTGGGGGACATTTTCATACATAAAGATGCCATTTGGTTTGTCTAATGCTAGAGTAACCTTTCAGAGAGCCATGGATATGGCATTCTAAGGATTTCTTAATAGGTTTTTACTTGTTTATTTGGATGATATGACAATGTTTTCAAAGAATACATAAGGTCACACGGTTCATCTCAAGCAAGTGTTAAAAAGGTGTAGGAAATTTGGGGTATCTCTAAATACCAAAAAGTGTGTTTTTTCCATTCATGAAGGTAAGTTTATTGGACATGTTATTTCAATGCATGGTTTAAGCATAGATTCTAAAAGGATTGACTCTATTCTTGCACTTTATTTACCTAATAACAAAAAGGCCATGCAAATCTTCTTTGGGAAAATCAAATTCATAAAGAAATATATTTCATATTTTTCCATCTTATCTAAGCCACTTAGAGCCATGCTAAAGAAGGATCAAAGCTTCAGCTAGTCAAAATAAGGATTAAATAGTTTTTAAGATATTAAAAGGGCCATAACTAGTGCTATGCTTATAAGTCCATATTTCACAAAGGATTTTATTTTGTATACATATGCTAACATGGACACCATTTCAATCATTATTATGCAATAAAATCATAAGGATTTGGAGTAGCTAATAGCCTTATTCAACCAAGGCTTAGAAGAGTATGAGACAAGGTATTCTTTTATTGAAAAACATGTACTTTCAATTATAATATCTCTCAAGAAATTTAGATACTTTTTGTCTAATAATAAGATACATCTAATGGTTTCCCATCCAAGCATCAAAGAGTTTCTTTTGAACAAAGATATAAATGAGAAGAGATCTAGTTAGATAACCAAGCTAATGGAATATGATGTAGAAATCAAGGTCACAAAGCTGATTAGAGGCAAAGGACTTTGTGAACAACTACCACAAGACTTGTGGGAGGATAATGAGATTGTTTTGGTGTCAAATGATTAATAGGTTATAGCTGATCACACCTCACCTTCTAGTCAATTTCATGATTTGGTAAGCTATCTCCAACATGGTATTTATCAATCTCATCTAAGTGATTCAAAAAGAAGACATTTTAGGTTGTAATCAATTCCATTTTTGCTTACTGAAGGTGTGTTGTTCAAGAAAGATATCAATGGAATGTTGCTAAAATGTGTAGAACCAAGCCAAAATTAGAGATTGCTTGAAGAATTTTATGATGGGAATGGTGGATGAAATTTTTATGCAATAACTACAACCCTTAAGATCATGATAGGTGGGTATTATAGGCCTAGTATATTTGGTGATTACCATACATGGGTTCGAAAGTGTAAATAGTGTGTTATGTTTGTAACAAAAGTGAAACTTGAAACCTTGCCTCTTCAACCAATTGTAGTGGATCAACCCTTTGTCTAATGGGGATTAGAATTTATTGGTCTCATAAATCCTCCTTGAATTTCAAGGCATAAATGGATTCTCACTACTACAAATTAATTCACATGTTGGGCAAAAGTAGTAACATTGAAAGAAGAAAACAAAACCAATGTTTTAGATTTATATGAAGGTTTTAATACTAGATTTGGATTTATTTCAACTATTATTTCTGATAATGCAATGGCTTTTGTGGGATCTAGGATCAGTCAATGGGTTGTCCAACATGGAATTTACCTTAATACTTCATCAAACTATTATCCACAAGGCAATGGCCTTGCTAAGTATATGAATAAGAACCTATTGAGGATCATAAGAAATAATATTGAAGATGATCAAAGGTCATGGAATCTCAAATTGAAGTTATCTCTATGGACTAATAGTATCACCTATAAAACATCAATAGCCAACTCTCCATACAAACTAGTATATGGTAAGGAAGCAAGGTTACCCATTTCTCTTGAGTTTCGTACTTTAAAACTAATGCATCAACTTGAATTATTGGAGAGTGAACCTATGGAGATTAGGTATTCTAAGCTTATGGAGTTGGAAGAGATAAGAAATCAATCCATGCTAGCCATGGAAATTCATCAAACATAGGTTAAGAGAACTTTTGACAAGGGAGATTCTTCACAAAGTTTCAAGGAAGGAGATTTGGTCCTCAAGTGGGATGAGGATAAAGATATATTAGGAAGGCACACAAAGTTTTATTCCCTTTGGAGTGGCCCATACACAATTTCTACTTGCAAATCCCATAATGCCTTCTAGCTTGCAAAGATGGATGGTCAGGAGCTTCCAATCTTAGTTAATGGGATACATCTAAAACATTGCTATTGAAAATCAAATCTCCTTGTACATAGTTTGTTTTACTTTCCTCCAAGTACTATTCAAGCACACTAGTTTCATTCTATTTTATTTTGAATAAGTGCTTTGTTTGCACATTTTCTTGGTTTAGTTAGTTTTCCTATTTTCATGTGTTTCCCTTCTTTTTTTTAAAGGATGAAGGTTACTTCATATTGGGTCAAAGGATATTTGTAGTCATAGACTAGGTTTACCATTTTTTTGGTGAGTTCAATATCATGTCTATGGTCTAAGTTATCAAGCATAGAAGGCATGCTCCCTAGTTGAGTCTCCATAATGTTGATAATTTTTCCCCATAGGAAAGAATAGATGTTGATTTAAGCAGTTGAAAAGAGAAAATTGTAAAGAAAAATTTGGTTTTCACAAAAAGAAATGTTATTCTCAAAATGGAAAGGATCATGTCATAGTTCCAAAGGGTTCAAATCCTTCAGAATTTTTGTCTGAAGGGTCACTAGGAGAAGATAAACTTAGTAAGAAACCTGAAGGTTCTTTTTTTCTACAGGAGGAAGATTTCAAAATGCCAAAGGACCCAAGTCAAGAATATCGAAGGGTATCCACCCTTTGAGAAAGTTTACCTCACAACCCTGAAGGGGTACTTTTAAGAATCCTAAAGGGTATGTTCCCTTTGAGAAGGTTCTTTTCATTTCTTTGAAGGGTCATTTCTTTAGCAGAAGGGTACTTTATAGAAGCCCAAAGGGGTATTTTGACGAATTTTGAAGGGTAAGTGGACCTTTGCATTGTCTCTAAAAGGGTTTTTTCTAGGGTAAATAAACCATTACAATAAGTTTGAAGGGATCTTTCAGAAGAGTTCATTTCAATTTTTTGATGGACATTTCAAGTTTCCCAAAGGGTATGTCCCCTTCAGGAAAGTTCTATTAAACAAAGCCAAAGGGATTGTCATTTCTCGAAAGGAATTATTTTAGAAGAGAGAAGTCTGAAGAAAATCAAAGCTAGAGACAATTCTCATGGACAATTTGTCCATGGGAAGAAGACAAGGACAAAAACTTGAAATAATTCTTTTAGGTAATTTTCCCAAAATAAAGGAGAAGCCAAAGAGAATAAGCTTTAGACAATTTGTCCAAAGATGAATCCCAAAGGAAATAAAAGGCTGAGGGGAAAGTTTAAAGCAAAAATTCTGAAGGGCTATTATCCCTTAGGAAAAGGGCATTTACAAATATTAAAGGGTATGTGCCCTTTAGGAAGGTTCAAAACAAGAAATCTAAAGGGTTATCTACCCTTCAAAAAAGGACATTTTCAAAAAGCATGAAGGTCATTTATCAAAAGATGAAAGGTCCATTCTTTCAAATAAGTGACAAGAAGAAAATATGAAGGGTTAGAATCCCTTCTAAAAGGTCCATTACAATAAATCCAAAGTGTATGTGCCCTATATAAAAGGAAAATGCCATGGAAATGAATGAAAGGAAATGAAAGTAGGAAGAAACAAATCCTATGGATAATTTATCTATGGGAAAATGATGAAGACAAAATCCATAAGAGAGAAGTCCATGGAAAAGATAAATACAAACTATAGGACATTCATAAAAATGAAGAACCAAAAAATGAAAGAGATTTCAATAACCAATAAATAAATGAACACATTTTATAGCATGCAAAGTGGTCCAAAACATGATTAGACATGTCCAAGATGTGTAACCATTTCAAACACAACACCTTTAGTTCTAAAATGGAGGCTTATTTGCATGAATAAATAAGGATTTTAACATTTATGATCTTAACATTGATTTCATTCATGTACACTCTTGTTTGTT
Source organism: Torreya grandis (assembly GCA_037957365.1). NCBI lineage: Eukaryota > Viridiplantae > Streptophyta > Pinopsida > Cupressales > Taxaceae > Torreya > Torreya grandis. The sequence goes on along the minus strand of JARHVA010000632.1, from coordinate 4,040,469 downwards.
CTAATCCTTTCAAACATTCTAGTAGTTCAAGTGAAGACCATTGGAGATTGACTAGCCTTAAGCTCTAGTTGACTAATTGACAAGTGTCACATCCACTCATGCTCTCCATGAAATAGAAGACATTCTAACATTCCAATTTAGCTTCAAGTTGGTTCAAGCTTGAGTTTAGACATACAAATTAACATGTTGTTCATGAACGAAGGAGATTATCTCACCATCCATTTTTCAATGCCAAGGAGTTTTCATGCAAGCAAATGACAAAGGGATTTATTTTTAAATGTTTAGATAACATAAATTGAATTGGAGTTGACTTCTCTTCTATTTTTATCTCCTTTATTTTGGCTTGTTGTTTTTTATATATATGTTGGCTTTTTAGCCTTGAATTATATCCCTCTTTTGGTAAGAAAAATTCTATCAAAGATTAAGTTGTAACCTTTCTTTAGATTAATAAGACTTTTGTTTTTAGATTCTAGCTGCTGGTATAGTGTATTCATCTCATTGATTTGCATAAGTGATAGATTTTTCTTCCTTGTCAAGTCTTGATTCTTACCTAGTTACTAGTTAGTTGGATTATGCAAGTCATGTTCCATGTTTAATGTCTTTTGGTTGAGTTTAAAGTGGATGCAAGTGGCTTGTTAGTGCCTTGAATTAGACCCATTCCATCGTTTACCTCAATATTTGATCATAATATTGAACCTTTTCATGAAATACTTATGCATGTTGGTCAATTAGAGTTGAAAGTTCAACCTTTCTCTTATCTAAATCAATGTTTGTTAAGATCTCTAATTGAGTGGATCAACCAATCATTCAGGTGTATCACCATCATTAGATGGGATTTTATTTTAGGTTTTATTTCTCTCTTTTCCTAGGTAGTTTGTAGTGTAGATCAAATATCCTAATTAATACATCAAACTGAGCTAGCCCTTACAATCTAGAGATTCAATCCACTGATTAGGTCACCCATAGTCTAGGACTGTTTCTATATTTCAATAGATTGTGAAGCCCTGAAACTACCTTCACATGGGTGCAAGTCTAATTAAAAATAGATAGTAATTAATTCACCTTTCTTTTTCAATTATTTTCATGATTAAAGTAACTCACATAGATTAAATAGGTGTTCTTTCAAATTACCATTTTAGTCACACTATTTTGTTTTGCACATAATACCAAATCACTTTTCATTCAAAAAGAATTAAACATTTGTCTTTCCAAGGTTTACCTACTTGGATTTCATCACCAAAGAGGAAGCCAACTTGGTTGTCTATCCAAGTATAAATATGTGGTTGAAGGTATATATTGGAAAAACACCTGACACCCTTATTACTATGAGATTGTGAATTGATTGGTTAGGACCAAATTCCAATCTAGTACAATCACTAATATAGATCTCTTTTAGCCTAAATAACTTAAAACTAGCCTTAGATTAATTTTTAGTTCCTTATTTTATCCAACTTCCTTATCACACTAAAATTTAGCTTTATTATAACTTAATAACACTTAGGATGACCAACTAGTTAGAATTTAGTTTTTAGTTTTTACTTGATCTTTGATCATTGTATGTTGTATTTAAAAACTTGAATTATCTAATGTTGGAATATGTATTGTACTATATGTTATAATTGGATCAGTCACATTGATCTAATTATCTATGTGCTCAATTTCATTTTGCTTAAAATTTGTTTAGAATTTTTTTCTTTATTTTAAAACACTATATTTTTGGTAGATACAGTTTATTATATTTTGTTTAGCCTTATTACCTATAGTACACTCTTAAATTTCATGACTATGTACCCTTATCTTCCTATTCATTTACCTATTTAGTAGTACACAATCAACCTACATGATTGTGTATCCTTATCTTTTTGTTATGTTCCCTAGTTTACAAAACATAGTCGACCAGTTTGACTCTATATCCTATTTTTTATTTTGTATTGTATCACCCCTTTATCCTCTTTTTCTCATCATTAAATTATTATTTGAGGACAACACAGAGTTGAATCCAATAGACATGATGAGCTTTACCAATCCCAATAGGTTTTCCTAAAAATAACTTGTGGATTACACTCTAGATGAAAGAAATGTGCATGTGGCCACTTGCACTAATAATTATGGGACTCCTCCTCCTCATTCATCATTAATTTTTAATCCTATTTTATCCTTAGAATATTATCTATAATTAGAGTATACACTTGAAATTATGCTCTTCATTAACTAGTTTCCTCAACAAAGAAGAAAGACCTTTCAACTATTTACAATCTCATGATAAGTGGTCAAGTAGAAGAACCCCATTCACCCTCCCCTATATTTTGTCATGGATTTAGAGGTGATACCTTATTTTATTCTCAACCTCTCCCTTATATTGTAAACCCTTACCAGACTATGACCTCTTCTTCTTTGATCTCTTCAACCTCCATGCCAAGTATCTCCATTAACATGGAAAGTTTAACATCTATTTGGCCTTTTCCAAGACCCCTCCTCCTTAATCACACCACTAATGCATAATTTTACACAAAAATTATTCATGCTACTAGTGTTTATTTTGCTTTTAATTCCAATCATTCCACTATTAGATCTTTTTATATACATGACAACCATACTACTAGTGCTTCCTTTTCTACCAATGCCTCTCAAATGACTAGTACTGTGTTTGCCACTACTAATAGTGAAAAACAAGCCACTAATACTAATACTAATGCTAATGCTTCACATGCTGTAAAAACTAGTTAAAATGCCACTCAAACCCATAAAGTCTTATTTCAAAATTTCAATAAAATGAATTCCTTTCAAACTAATAATGCCAATAAAATGATGAAAATAAAAATTCATCTCATTCACCTTCAAAATCAACCCCAATAGGTTTTATAGGGAGCACAAAATCAAAATGCCCCCAACTCCCCTTAGGTATTCCCATGGTAACCTCATTACTAAACCACCCCTTATTAACAAAATGATTAAACATCTCCAAAATTAACATTTTATACCTCAACTTTCCAATATTGACATAGAAGGTATCACACTTACCATTAGTTATAACAGTTCAATTGATCCTACCTTACATTTAAAAACATTTGGTAATCTCTACAAAGATTAGGTCAAATTAAATACTTTTGATGCTACCAATATATTAGCAAAAATGCTCTCTAGAAATGCTTTCTATTGGTACAATCAACTCAAATCCCATTCTATCACTATATTATAAGATCTTGTTAAATAACTAAAACAAGAGTTTTAAACTAGTGACCTCCCTGAGAATATCTTGGCTCACTTTATCAATTGTAAATAACTAAAAAAAAAAAACCGAACAAGATTTCATCAAATGGTGGAAAACCTTGTCTAATAAGTGTGAGAATAACATGGAAGATGATACCTATTTCATTTATTCCTTAATTCTCTTTATCCCAAGTTGCAATATCAAGTTAATACTATCTCTATAATAAATTTGGAAGAAGCCCTTAACCAATCCAAACACCAAGATTTTATCATGCACCAATTTGAACTATCTAAAACTCATGTGATCTTTCAAATGCTCATTAAAAATAAAAATAGTCATGATACCAATGATGGTGTCACTGATTATTATGATTGTATTCAAAATGTTCAAACCATCACTTCCTACAATGATGTGGAGTATGCTCCCCCTCTAAATAGAACCCATAATCCTCAATTCTCTCAAACAAGCAGCATTAATGTTCCTATGCCATTATCCTTAGACAAGCTTCAAAATCATCTACCAAGTTCTCTACCATGAGATCTTAATCCCACTCATCCTATGAAATCATGGTATGATCCAAATTTTTTTTTTGGTTTCATGCAAGTTGAGGCCACTCTCATGAGACTTGTAGACAATTATATATTTTAGCTATGGATTTTTTTATTCTCCTAAACCTTGATCACTATTCACTCATTTATAAATTCCAAAAATTCTATGATATATCCTTTAAATCTCATGAAATTCAAAAAAAAAAAGCATTGAACTAGGCTAATCCTCATCTTGCCATATATAAATATCCCCTTCCTAATCATCAAGATAGCAATGACAAGCCTACTCCTTCCACCAGTAACATTTTAAAGTATTATAAACCAAACTCTTGGAGAGAATGTGGTAAATTTCATCAGTATATATTACACCCTTAAGGCAAAGGAGTTTCATACCTACCTCATCCAATTGATACAATGGAATCACCACTAGATGTAGGTGGCCTAATGGGTGAGGTGAGTCTTTAGTTTTGGGTTTATCTCCCCTGATGTATCATTTAAATTCAATGACTAAACCTACTTATTTTTACAATAAAAATGGATATAATAAAGAATGAAATCATAAATAAGATATGGGAGGTGATGTATCAATAGGTTGTGTCTCCTCAACTTGATCCTTTAAAAACACTTATGGACTAAAATAAAGACTAATGGTTAAGACACTGTCTACAAAGGACTCCTACAAATTAGTGATTCACATGGAGGTTATGATAAATGACTATTACTTGAGGATGATGAATGAGAGGTTTGATTCAAGAAACTATTAATCATTTTTCACTACATACATAATTCTTATCACCTTCACACACTATGTAACTTGCATAAGAATAGTCAACTAACATCTAGGTGAAAACAAGGACCTATAAAGGGAGAAAGACTCGACCACTTATGCTAATCAGAAAAGCATGAAAACACTAATAAACTAACATGGATAAGGTATAATTAGTCCTTATATTATCTAAAATATGCAATATCAAATGGATAAAACTTTCTCAAACCCAATAGAGGGATGCATACAATGGCTTTCTAAGCCCAATTTATAGAACATGAGAAGGAGAGACAACAAGAATGTGGCATAAAAGTGTAGTGGGAAGGCCATAATGACCATTACTCATTTAATGATTAGTTAAAAACATTAATTATGGTTATAAACATTCCAATAACTCCTCCCACACACTACCTTAGTGTCATAGTTACCTTTAATGAGATTTTTCATTTTGGCATAGGTTGGTAGCCCTTAGGTTTGCACTAGGCAATTTGGGCATGCTTATAGTCTTAAGGATTGTTCATAAATATTCTAAAATAAATATATATCTCTCCAAAATGGATTAAAATTTAATATGGGTCCTCAAATTTACCTTATAAATGGGACCCATGCATTTCCTCATGTAAGATGTGAGCATCTAAACTTGCAACACAAATTGGTAAGTTATGGTGAGAGAGCTTGAGGAGGGATATTAGGCCAAATTATCATTTTATATGTCTTATCCTACCTATAAAATCTTATTTTAGACCTTAAAATTATTTAAAAACCTATTATTTCCATAGTTACCTTTAATGAGATTTTTCATAGTGGCATAGGTTGGTAGCCCTCAGGTTCCCACTAGGCAATTTGGTAATGCTTACAGTCTTAAGGATTGTTCATAAATATTATACCTTAAATATAGATAAATCAAACATGGATGTAAATTTAATATGGGTCATAAAATTTTCCTAATATAAATGGGACCCATAAATTTCTTCCTATAATATGTGAGCATCCAAACTTGCAGTATGAATTGGCAGGTTGTGGTGAGAGAGCTCGAGGAGGGATATTAGGCCAAATTGTCATTTACCATGTCTTCTCCTACCTATAAAATATTATTTTAGACCTTAAAAATCATTATAAACCTATTATGTCCTTACATATTCCTTATTTTCTTTTATTATCACAATAATGGAGTTGGAGGTCTAAGGGTTTATACAGGATTATGGGCCCTATAGGCCTAAACTGAGTTTCAAGGCACAAGACCAAATGCAGATGATTTTGGTCACTTTAGAACCTTATTAGAATCCTTTAAAAAAATAAAACCTTTTACATAGTATCATGGTTGCTTAGACCTCTCTCTTTTTCATTTTTCTACTTTAGGCCTATTATAGCCATCACTAGCCTATACTAGGTTTTTAAGCCAGTTAATGCCAATGCCTTGAGTAGCCTTATAGCCTTGTTTAATTATTTAATCACTACTAAGGGAGTTAAAAAACTCATGGAGTGTCCCCATAGATATATAATAACATTATTAACTTGGTTATCCTCATACTTTGAAATCAAACATAATTTGTAACCATACACAGAGGCTTTGTGTGAGGTTCTAGACTCAACAGACTTAAATAGGCCCTTCAACCTTGCTACCTTTTCTCACTAACTATGAGGATCACATGGGGATTATGATATATAATTATAATATAATTTATATGTATTTGTATTCTCTTTTACTTCTTTTTCTTTAAATAAATTAGGGTTTTCTCTCTCAATTGAAGACTAATTAAGTTACTAGGCAATCCTGTAGGTGTCTACAAATTATATATGTAGGGTCACAATGAGTTGGACTTGACAATATCTTATTTAAATTTATCCTTAGGAATTTATATACTCAAGTGATTTATAACACCTTTTATATTCATGTAATCTCCAATCTTATAATTATGCATGATATTATCTCCTTAAGCTTGAGTAAAACTTGAGCTACTTCTAGGTGATCATTTAGGGTCCACACTACATCCTTAAGGTGGGAATATCTTCATCAAAATCCTTTACAATCTTTGGTATTTATATCCCCTACTAAGATTTTTCTTTATTAGGTTTATGAAACCTTGATGTTTTCATCTGATTCATAAGATATGAATCCTTTTGAGAGGTATGTACATAGACCAATGTGACACCTTAGAATTAAGATGGACCTATAGGTGATAATTTGTTGCATGAGTAGGTTATTCTATTATTCAAGATATTATGCATCTCATTACTCATCATAATTAATCCTTAAATAAACTTATATTTTACATATTTATTTTAACTTGAAGATCAAATTGAAAACCTAAGCTATAGTCTTTTAGATTTCTATGTTTGGGAGACAAGGCCCATTATATGGTGAAAATGGCCTTATGTATCCATCATGGCTTAGATGTTTTTTATGAGACCTAATATGGACTATTAATCTCTACCAAATACCACCTATTGAGACCAAAGTATCCTTCACTTAGGTATTCAAAAAATTAAATTCATTTTACCAAGTGAATCAACTATTTTGAGGGAGAAAATTAAACTTAAGAGTCATGAAAAACCATATACAATGCTAAATAGCCCATGGACTATTTTGGATCTAGTTTGTGTGTTATTATCCTGAGGGCCATATGTTAGCTTGTTTATTTTAAAATAATAACTTCTTCACATTCTAAAATCACCCCTATAACTTTAAAAATAAATCATTAATATTATTTTAGTTTGGAGATGGGTTACCATGAGAACAAATAAGTCATGCTTATAGATTTTTTCCTTCCTTCACATTATGAGATTGAGGAACTTGAAGGAAATCTATTATAGTTAGATGGTGACCAAGTGAAGTATTTAAGGAACATGGGGGAATCATGGAAACTTTTAGTTGATCATCTTTGTGTTATGTTCCTTCATGAAACATAGAAATTCTTGAACATAAACCTATAACCTACCAACCATGGGAGATTTGATGTTGATCTAACCCTTCAAGTGCCATGAAAATATGCTTATAGGAGTTCAAGATGATTAACAAACATTTGTATTCCTTTACCCATGCTCAAGCTATCACAACAAGTTTAAAATTTTCATAAATCTACCTGTAACTAAGCTTATGGGGTTTTTAAGGGGCTTAAGACTACCTTGGGGTCTTATTGATCATTTATAAATCCTAGGGCTTTAATTTAAAAACCAATTCCACTAATTATAAGCCAACTAGGAAATATTCTTCTAGATAAGAGTTTGGGATATGAATCCCCTTTTAAGGACCATATCATTCAACTAAAAGTGACCCTTTTGAGCTTACCAAGAGATATATGGATATCCTTCTACCTTTTATAACTTTATCTAGATATTTGAGACATGGATTATTTTCCATGATGCCTACAAGGGATCCATGATGAGATGCATGACCTCCTATGACTCTGAAATGACCATACAAGTCTATAAAAGTCTTTTAAACACTTGAAAAACATCATTTCCCTACATTTTTTAGTTTTGAGATCTTAGAAAACCCTTATAGGAAAGGAGGAGGGAAATGAGAAGTCAAATATACTTTCAAATGAATGGGTATAGATGGAGGGAAGCTGAAAGATCACTTTTTCAAGCATGTGGACCCCTTTTTGATGAATTAAGGGTGTTTGACTTCTAAATATGACCTTTTTTTACACATAAAACTACATTAAAATGATATTTTTATGGAAATGAGACATTTTGGATACATTTTACCCTTGATAATGACTTAATGATGTCTTAGGGGCCATTATAACACTATTCACATGGTTTGAACACCCCTTAAAGGCACTATATGCATGATATCAAATGTAATATTAACTGAATAAATACCTTAACATCTACTAAAAAACCTAAAAATATTCTTAGGATTAAAAAAAATTACCCTTCCCTCCTCATACTAACTCTAATCTCCTTGAATTCTACCATTTTCTATAGGTCCTTGGCATGCTTAAATGGGCACATGAACACCCATGGGCTACAACATCATATGTGATTTTATATCATAAATACCACATCAAGACTTATCATATACTCTTATACATAATCAATCATAATATTAATCCTTAACACAAGTTCAAAAAATATGACATAGGGACCACCGTGGAATTTTTTGACATAAGATCACTACTTGAACATGTTGCCTCTAATCTTAAGGACAACTGACCCTCTCTTTTACTATCAAGACATCTCTAAGACTTATGAAGATGTCTAAGGACATGTTCAAGTGTTTTGAGTATAATTTTATCCTTTCTAAGTCTAAGGGCTTAAAGGTATCAACATCACTAGTGACTCTCAAGGGTTGACATGCTTATTGGTCAAGAGAACCAACTGTCTCATACATAAAAATAATGACTCAACTGAGAGACCTCTATAATTAGAATATAAAAAATAATTAGTAACTTACAATATCTTAAAGAATATAATATCCTTACCACTCACATAATAAGGACACAAAAAAGGAACTAACACCTAAACACCTAAGAAAGGAACAAGACAAAAAAATAACTAACAAATCACTTATGCAATAACACTTAGAGAAAAGAAACACCTAACTACTATGTACAAGGGAAGTATATATGATCCTTAATAATGGTACTTAAGGAACACATAATTTCCTAGGATAAGGATTTATTAACCATTCAATCTTGATAATTATAATCCATTATTATCCTTGTAGTTGGTGATGGTGTAAGTTCCACTCTAGAGGATATCAAACTTTGAGTTCTTACCTGGTTTAGCTTGGTCTTCATCCCACTTAAGCACAATATCACCTTCTTATAAAGTCCTTGATATATATATCTTATCAAATGACCTATTTACTTTATCTTTATGGTACCATATAACATGTATAGCATTACCTCTTATCTCTTCTAACTCTCTCAACTCATTCATTCTCACTTTCATGGCATCATTTTGAATTAGCTCAAGTTGGTATGTGAGTTCTAAATATAGAAAATCAAGTGATATAAGTAGCCTTAGCTCTTTTTCATAAATATTAATGTATGGATAATGACCATTATATCTCTTATGGGTGATCCTATCTACCCACAAGGTTATCCTTAGTTTGGTATGTCACTCCCTATGGTTGTCTTTCATAGTTCTCTTTGTGATCTTGATTGAGTTCTTGTTAGTGGACTTTGCAAGTCCATTTCCATAAGGATAGTAGTTTAAGGGAGTATTAAGGTAAATTCAATAATTTAGAGCCCATTAACTTACCCTTGCACCATTTAAATATTTTACATCTTATGATATGATTATAGAGGGGATACCAAATCTGGTCACTAGGCTTTCATAAAACTCCAAGACTAAGTTTTGATTTGCTTCCTTAAGGGATACTTCATGTACCCACCTAGTGAAGTAGTATATAGCATTAAATAACCATTTGAGTCTTGTAATATATGCAGGGTGTATCATGCACATAAAATATAGGCTCCATTGCATGAAATCTTGTTCCACTTGGATGAGCTTGAGGGGCAAGGTAACTAGTTTTTGGTTCCTAGTGAACATGGCATAATTATGACATCTCCTAACCCAAGCATGGGAATATTTTAATAATATTGGACAAAATTATCTTTCTCTCATCATTTTTTCTTTATTTCTAGCTACAAATTATCCTCCTACATGCACACCATGAAATTGATCTAACAGCTTATCAACTTGGTTAGTCTCCACACACCTTAATATCATACCATAAATATATTTCTTAAATAATTCCACATATATAAAGACATAAGGAATTGATTTAAGCCTATAATATATCCTTCTTTTCCTATCTAAAACTATATGAAATTTTCTGATTTGAAGGAATCTTATTATGTCTTCAATCTATCTAGAAGGAGGTGTAAGAACAACTACTTGGTGATCACGATGCATTTCTAAAACCACATATTTATTTTCCTTAACATATTTTTTCAAGTGATCACATAGTCCTCTACCCATAAATAACATGGTAACATTCACTTATATGTCATACTCCATACATCTAGTCACCCAACTTGCCCTTTAATCACTCAAATGTCAGTTAATAAAGAAGTCCTTGATGGTAGGGTGGGCCACCATAACATAGATCTTATTGTTGGACACCATGTACCTAAATCTATGAAGACTTTCCATGACTAAAATCACATGTTTTTATACATAATTATACCTTTATTCATATCCCTCTAATGTTTAAATAGATAAATCTATGGGTTGCTCAATGCCCTCACTATTTTTTTGCATCAACATGGAAGATATAGTGTCATTGGTTGAGAAAGCATATAATTTTTTTTTTTGAGAAATTAGGGTTAATGAGAGTGGTTGTTTGGGAAATATCCTACTTAATTTATTCAAAAATCCTCTTTCTTTCCTTAGTCCATGTGAAGTCCTTATGTTTCTTGAGTATAGAAGTTAGGGGTTTAACCAAGTCAGTAAACTTAGGAATGAACCTTCTAATGAAATTTATATTACCTATAAATATATGTAGTCCCTTTATTTTATTGAGAAGTTATAGGGATATAATTTCACTTACCCTCTTAGGTTCTATAGAGAGGCTCTCTTTAAACACAATGTGTCCTAAAACTATGCACTCATGGACTAAAAAAATGCATTATTTGGGATTAAAAAGACCCCATACTACCTACACCTATCAATTATTAGCCTTAGGTGTGTAAAGTAATCTTTGGAATCCTTTGAGAATACTATTATTTCATCAAGATATATGAGAAAAATCTCATTTATGAGTTATTGGAAGGCTATATCCATTGCCCTTTGGAAGGTGAAACCTGCATTATATAGCCCAAAGGGCATCTTCTTATAAGCATAAGTGCCCCACTTAGTTATGAAGGCAGTCTTATTGGTCATCTTGATTTTATAACACCTATATATAACCATAGCATCCATCAAGATAAAATAAACATTGTGAATCTATAATTTTTTAGAGAATCTAATCCATGGATGGTAAGGGGTAGTGGTCTCTTAATGTCACATTGTTAAGATCCCCAAAGTCTACACATAACCTTATCTCCCCATTGTTTTCCTTATAGGTACAAGGTTATCCACCCATTAAGAGTGTTTTATGGGGAATATAATTTTATATTTAATCAATTCAGTCATCTCTTTCTTCATGAGGAGTTCAATCTTGGGGTTGACTAATTTTTGCTTCTACCTCACAAGTTTGGCACTTGCTTCTAATTATATAGTATGTTGAGCTAAACTAGGGTTAAATAATTTAAATTCACTACATTCCAAATAAAATACATTTTAAAATTCCTTACACAACTCTATGAAGGTTGTCCTTTCTTCTCTAGTGTTCAATTTTCCTGGTTTGAGCAGCTTATCCTTAAAAATGGTTACCATATCCTAACATTCTTCCTTGGTTGATATGCTAACCTTATCCCTTCTAAACTAATCATATTAATTTAATATATTTTCAAGACTCACTAACCCCTTATTAATATTTTTATGTTCAATTAAATAATCTAGTTTCCATACTATTGTTGAAGTCTATCTTGGTTTTTTGAGCAGAATTTTGCCTCTTCTTGAAAGAAACATGCTATCTACCTATCACTATCAAAGGCATACTATATAAATTAATTATTATTTATTAATGTTCTACATACCACTTTTATTTGTGACTAATTCTTCATGTTCTTGAAATCACTTGGGATGTCATATTGTGCCCATATAGATGCTAGTCTATCTGCTTATTTGTTATCCCAAGAAAAAAATGTCAAAGGCCTTAAATTATTCTAAGAAGTCCCAAACCCTATGATTATATGCATTTAAGAGTGTATTTTTGAATAAATTCTACCCTCTCACCTGATGGGCTACCAATTAATTATATCCCATAGCTTATAATAGCATGGTATCTCTTCTCCTTTCTAATTTCAACCCATGAATGAGGGCCTTAAACTCTATTATATTACATGTGCATCTAAATTGGAAACTTATGGAAAAAAATAATTTTGCTTATATGGGAGACAAGCATGACACCTGTGCCACTTCCATTCTTACACCTAGAGCCATAAAAAAATAGTCTGCATACTCCATCATTATCTTTATATGAATTGGTAATGGTTGGTATGTCTACCTCCTCCTCATGCATATAATATATTACCAATATCAATTATTCAATGCTATTATATGGATCATAACCATGGTTATCTATCCCCTACTCATCAATTAGTAGGTTGAATATGCCTTTAAGTGGCTCAATTAGCTCTTGATCATCAAGGTGCTCATCTCCATCAATAATAATAAAGTTGGTATTGGATAGATTAGGCATGTAAGGATATAAATAAAACCTAGAGATAAGCTCAGACATAATTGTGACTTTGGTACCACACCTAGTTCTAAAGACCATGTAAGATCAATCATAAGATAGGTAGCCTCATATCTTAATAGTAAAATCCCTAAACATACATAAGCCAAATTAGGGGGTAAATTAACCACTATAACATCTTTAGATATGGTGTAATTAGGGCAAGTAGCTAGGATAAGTCTAATGTCTTTAAGCACATGAATAATATTATTAAGACACCCATCTAGTTGTAAGACTCCCTTATATTTAGGCTCATATTTTAACCCTAACTTGTCCACTATTGATTTTGTATTAGAGATTTACTTGCCACACTATCTATCACACAATTATGTACTAAGGAGTCTCTTATTATGATAGAAATATAGAATTATGGGTTTATTTACCTTGGTTGGTTGGGGTTCATTAGGCTGATTAGTGTGGTTAGGAATAAACTTTCCTTTTTTACTTTCCTTTTTGAGATGTGGAGTTTAGATAACTCTTCTTGAAGGAGGTCTTTCTACCCTAGAATAATAAATGTGTCCCACATTGTATGGTGACATGAAAATTATTCATCTAGTCTAAAATTTTGATTTAATGGATAGGAAACTTTAACTACAACTTAGGAGTAACAAAACTAATTAGATCTTGAGTGAACTGAGGTATGAATGTACCCTTATCATTCAACCCCTTCTCATTCTAAAACTTTTGTATTAGTTGGATTTTAGGGGCTGCATATTTATCATTAGTATTATGAGGTGGTTGATAAGATGAATGAGATACTCTCCCAACCTCTAAGAAACCACTCACTACCCTTATTTTAGCCCTTGTATTGATTGTAATAGGACTGTCCACCTTAGTTTCACCTCCAAGCTAATTTAATGCACATTGTCCAAAAGATTTTTCTCCTTCTTGAAAGTTGAAAATGGTAGACTCTAATTGTGATTTTCCTCAACTCATTCCTTGTTGATTTGGAATTTCATATTGGTTCGTGAAAGGGATCTCTCCATGTTTCACAAGAGGAACTTATTTGTGTTATATAGCAAGAGCCTAGTTATTTTTTGATGGAAAGATCTTGATTCTACTACATAGGAGAATCTTGATTAGAACATTTAATTGGGTTGAACCTTGTTCATGAGGTTTTCCCCATTATGCATACAATTTTCCTTCTTGAGTACGATTATTTTGAGTAGGAACTAATGTTCTAAAAGTGCTGGTAGAATTAGGATTGTAGCTATTATATAGACTTGCTTGAGTTATTTTCCCTTGACCTTAAGGATTAGCGTGGTATGGAGGTATATTAAAATAATAAGGTTTATAAGGATATTGATAAGTAACTTAATAGGGTCTTGGGGTGGAAATTATTTCCTCTCTAAGGCTAATATCTTATTATTTTATGCCTTGATTAGCCCTTCAAGTTTAACCAACCGATCTACTTGACTAGTATCTGCCTACTCATTATTGGTTGGTATAGATATGGGGGTAATGGTAGGAATATGAGGTTGTATATCTATAAATAATTTCATGATTTTCATTTGTGTAATATTTCTTACTTTAATGAAATCATTTAATTCCCTTATTTCCACTTCATAGGCATTAGGTAATGTGTTCCCACCCATTGACTATATCATGACTAGCACATTAAAATTGAGGGATCTCAAATAGTATAAGAAAGAATAACTTGGGGTGTATTTAACTACTATTGGGATATTATCCCAATTTTTATGAAACCTATAGTTAAAATCCACCATAACTCTTGAGGAACACTTTTGATTATGGTTAATTACTCTCCTAAGGACAAGTGGTCACTTATATCCTCAAAATGCTTGTATATGTGGTCCCTAAACTCAACCCAAGTGTTTATGGATGAAATTTATACACAAATATACCACTAAATTTGATTTTATCTCAATGAGGTAGCTATCAACCTCATTACTACATTCTCTTGAGTCACATTATGCATGAAATAAAGGTTTTTTATATCTACAATTTGTTCAATAGGAGTGGTAGAGTTTTCTCCTATGAAGTATGGGATAATTTAGAGTACAAAAATAGATATATAATCAAATTAATTTAGTTTTATAAATATGGCACCATTTTAAAACAAAAAGGCTTGGTTTCTAGGCCTAGTCATTGGAGATGTAGAAGTTTCAAAAATACTTTATTGAATAGGACTAGGAGACGTAGGGGGTGTAGGATAGGGATTAAACATGGGGTAACTCTTCCTTATAGAAAAATCCAAAGATAATTCAACACATTTAGTTTCCTTACCCTTTAATGAAGACCTTGTGACAACCTTTGGCATAAAATTTGGATGCAAATTTACCACTAGAGAATTGAAGTTCCTTGATATCACCATATGATGAGGGTAAGTGTTCCAACATACTTGAATTATGGTCATACTAGGTATGTAATTTTTTTTTATTAGTCTAGATTGTGCCCTTAAGGCAAAGGAGTTTCAAACCTACCTCATCCATATAGTACAATGGAACCAGCTCTAGGTTTGGGTGGCCTAATGTGTAAGGTGTGTCTCTATTATTGGGGTTAGCACCCATGATGCATCATCTAAACTCAATGCCTAAACCTAATTATTTTTCTAATGAAAATGGATAGAAGAAAGCATGAAATCAAACCTAAGTTATGGGAGGTGATGAACCAATATGTTATGTCTCCTCTACTTGATCCTTCAACAACACTTATGGAATAAAATAAAGATTAATTGATAAGACACTCTCTCTAAAGGATTATTACACATTAATGATTCACATGGAGGTTATGCTAAATGACTATGACTTGAGGATGATGAATGAGGGGTCTGATTTAAAACACTATTAATCTATTTTCATTGTAGACATAATCATTAACACCTTCACACACCATGTAACCTATATAAAAATAATCCACTAGTATCTATGTGAAAACAAGGACATTCAAAGGGAGAAAGACTCAACCACTTATGATAATTATACAAGCATGAACACACTAGAGAACCATCATGGAGAAGGTTGAGTTAGTCCTTATATTAGCTCAAGGTTGTAAGATCAAATGGACATAACTTTCTCATACCCAATAGATGGATGCATACAATGGATTTCTAAGCCCAATTTATAGAACATGAGAAGGATAAATAAGGATAACATGTCATACACATGTAGTGGGAAGGATATAATGCCCATTACTCATCCAATGATCAATTATTGATTTGTTATTTTTGGAAATAATGGATTTTTATTCTTATTTAATAAATAAGTCTGAGTAGGATAAATCATAAATAATATCACTAAGTAAAGCCACATATATGTGAAATTGAATTTCAATTAGACCTTTTCTAAAAATAGTAGTGAGAGAGAAAAAATCAAACTTAGCTTATTTTAGACTGTTTCAACTAAGATAGGATCTAAAATTTTACATGTAAGACTGAGACACTATCACAAATAAGTTCCTAAACTTCATTTATTGATTAGATAAAAGAGTCAAAACTGGACATCTTAGGCTCTGGAACTACATTCCTTCCCTAATTCTTTTTCCTCAATATCTAAGCTTTTTAGGTTTTGTTCACCTACTCAGTGTGAGCCTATGTACCAATTTTTAGGTCCTCACAATCAATAGATCTCTTGGTAGAGTTGATTATTCATGTACTTGTATCTTCTATGTAATTTAAATAAACTTTATAAAATGGGGAAAAGAGGTTAGTGTGTGTAAGATGAACTATATGTACTTCACACCATGTGTGGGTGCACTACCTACATACCAATACTCTGAGGAGGGATCAAGCCATATGTAGTTCTCCCTTTAAGAGTGTTTGGTGTAATAGTGAATAAAATATAGGAAATGCTAAAACTAAGTATGCTTGAGATGATTATGGGATATTTTAACATCTTTAATTGGATTAAAAGTGTATAGGCTAGTTGTATGTAGAGAATAGGGAAGATTTCTTAAGTGGTCTTGCTTTTACTTGAGTGATATTTTCTAACCCTTTCCAAATGATCTTTTAATGAGATTTTAAATGGATCTATTGGTCATGAGTTAAATGAATTCACATTAGGCTAATGTTATTGAAGATATAAATCCAGAAGGAAATATCATTGGGACCTAATATGCACTTGGACAATAGCACCAAAAGCTAGACACCCTAGGATCTGATGCTATGTCCAAGTTGGGTGATATTGTCATGAGTTGATGGGTACTTGGGAATAAATTATTCATGAAGAGAGGGTCCTAGCTTAGATGGGATCAATTTTGGAAGAACAAGGATGACTATGAATCAATAAAAGTAAACCTAAGAGGATTATGAGAGAAAGCAAGAGGGACCTAAGGATTGGATGTCATTAGCCATTCTCAAGTTACCAATTTATACATTTTATATGACTACATTTCTCCCCCCCCCCTTATTATAGTGATGTAATAAAGAAAAATACTAAGATAAATGAAAATATAAAGAGTACCTAAACTTACCTACAAAGATGAGTCCCATGAAGCTTGTGTGATGTTGAATAATGTTGGATAATGTATAGAGAGCACATTATGTAGGTGTGAATATATGAAAGGAAAACAAAGATTAGATCAGTTCTTATTATATGAAATATAAAATAAGAACCTAAAAATTTTGGTAAGAGAGAGTAAGATAAATGAATGAATACACCTCACTAGGTACATGAACTAATATAAAACCTATTGTGATACTGAATAAGGTTAAGTAATGCTAGATGTGTTGGATGATGTTGTACTAAAAGTTATATCAGGAATAGATTTGGGTGCTTAATTCCAAAAAAAGTGGCTCAAGAATAAAAATTATATCCTTTTGGATCCATCATCATCCACTAAGTGAAGGTAAATGATCATGCATGTGCTAATCTATGTCTAGACTATGTGTTTAATCCCTTTGAATAGGTGGCTCAAGAATACAAAGGCTGGCCCTTTAGTTCCATCATTGCCCCATGAAGTGAAGCTATGAAATAATATCAATAAGAAGAAGTATGTCATATGAGATGGATTATAAATCCCATAAATGATCTATAAATCTAAAAATGTGGTGTGGATATCCAAATGTGTGCTAGAAACTAGGCCAAAGTTGGCTAACTTAGAAAAGAGGGAGATTAGGCTTGTATGAAAGCCACTCCAAAACTAAAATTTGTGCTTATGTGGAATCCACTCAAAAAATTGATAATGTGGAGTTTAGGCTTGTATGAAATTAAGTAAAAAATTATGCCAACCACCTAAAAATGGAATAAGGCATGCAACTATTTATAATGCTTGGGTAATGCTAAAAACTTAAATAAAAGAAGCAAAAGTGATATGCAATCTACCCCCAATCATTAGTGTCTAAAACATGGATTATGATATAAAATTTATACCAACTATCATATTTGAAATTGGAAGTAAGGACCAATCATGTCACACATGATGCCCCCTACTTTTGGATTCTTTGAGAAAATTGTATTGAATAATATTTATCTAAACTAGTTTGATTGTGCAAAACATTAGCTAAACCTACCTTTTTGCCTACTTCTAGAAAACCTATTTTTTATACTATTTGGATAGGAGCACCAAAAATAGACACCCTAATGTCTCTAACTATAGTCTAGCCTTGATGTTGTTGTCCTAGGCTAAAACTAATAACTATTTTAGATTCTTGACTATTTGCTTGGTCTGTTCTAAGTGGTTTGATGATTGGCTATTATTCTGGTTGTTTTGAAACTAGATTTTTCTACCAATAAGATCTTTGATCTCTATATAAAAACCCCTATTTTTTCCCCCTCCTCTGAGGGTAGGAAATATGTACCTTTCAATGACTACCCTTAGAAGAAGAAGCCATGTAATTGTGTTAAGCTATAAATATACATGATATAGCAATGGTAATCAACAAGATACTTCAAGATATAGAATGTTTTAATTTGAGAGATTTTTAGATCAATAGGGTTATGCCTAGATAGATATAATAATGTAATATCATGTGCAATGTAATAACTAGAATTAAAAGTGTTAGTTTTTAGTTTGTTAGTTATTAGTTGTTAGTTAGAGGGATGGAGCATGATGTCCATCATGGTATCCAATAAAATAGAAAAATTGCATGATATGGATCATGGAATTATAATAAATCAAAATTAATCAAGAAACAAGAACACAAATCAAGAATCAAAATGCATAAAATAATGGCCAAGGGGCCAAACAAACAAGAGACATGGGCACATGTCACTCAAATTACAAAACAAGAATACAAGGCATGTTAAAATGCCACATACATGTATAATTAAAACAAACAAGTTGGTGTGGAAGCCACAATCATGTAGAGGAGTATAGGAAAAGGAAATTGGGAAATTTCCTAAGGCACACACATGAATAGAAGATAAGGACATTGGAAAATGTCCTAAGGTGCATACAAGAGACAAGTAGGAACCAAAAATGTAATCCAATGAGCTATGCTAAGCAAGAAGAGAAATCATGTAATAACTATAAAGATAGAATCACATATAACTAATCAAATCAAGAGTTAAAGTATGCAAGACATGTTTAGTACAAGACTAGGTATATATTAAGAGATACATAAGTTTTATATACTAGTGAAATGTCAATATAGTAATATGTGTAATCTAGTAAGTAATGTATATTATGATGATAACTTGGAATGTGTACTGTATGAATGACATAAACTAGATGGTGTAGTCATGTGAAAGATGCCCCTAGTGGGTATGTATATCGAAGTGTGTCTTGAATTTAGATGTAGGATACCCCTCAATAGGTAGAGTGAATCAATTGAGTAGTTGGATATCACTACACACACTCAAAGAAGATCAATTAAATCATGGTAATGTAGATAAATTGACACACAATAACATAAAACAATAAATTTAAGTCCTAGCATAGTAGTAGAAATGTAAATCATGGATGATGCATACAATCAAAATGTTTATGTTGTTTTAAAAATTTTAAATGTTTTTGTATTTTTAAATGTTATATTAGTTTTCCATTTTTAGAATATTTTAAACTATGTACAATCAAGTAGAATAAACTATGTATAGGTATTATTAAGGTGAAATGATACTAACCGATGAGTCTCATGTAAGAATCCCTATCATAGTGTCTTGTATCAAGGAGTAAAATTGTGTGTGATCATGAAGCATGATGGAAATGCTGAGACTATGAATCTAAAAGCTATATATGATGTAAATTTTCTAAAATCTCTAAAGTAAAAACTAATTATGGGGCCCTTCTATAACTTTGAGAAGTAGATGAAACTATAGGGCTCTTTGGGACCCATATGGAAGTAGGAAAATTTATCTTAACATGTTCTCTATATGTAGATGCATGAGATCTCAATGAAAATGGTCTGAGTGTGAATACTATAGCTGGAAGCTATCTAAAATCTTGAAGCTATGGAGGTGTATAAACCCTTTGTACTGGCAATGGATGCCTCAACTATGTCTGAATCTAAAGTGGAAGAGGAACTAACATTAGAGGAAAAGATGAAAGTAGTGAAAAAACTAAAACTGGTGGTGAAACTAAAACTCTTGGCAAAACTAAAATTGGTGGTGAAATAGAAACTAGTGAATAAAAAATGGTAGACAGCTCTAAAGTGGGGAGTGGTAACTCATATAAAATTCCACTAAATTTAATAACTTGATTAGTGTGAATGAATTTCAAGAATATATGAATTTTAGAATGTACTTCTCTAAGTTTTTGAATCCATGGTCAACCAAGTAACATATAAAAAACTTATGTGCTAGGAACTATGGTCAATGGTGTGGCCACATGTGTAGGACCAACCTATAGTGGAAGTACTATTTCACCCAATGAAATTTATATATGCTCATTGAAACCACTGATAAATATGTTTATTGGAGTGATATCTTGCTTTGAAAAACTCAAATACTATAGTAGTGTCAAGGTGCATATGTTAAGACTAGAAACATTGTCAATAAGCACACTATGAATAGGCTGATTATGAATGTGAGCTCTGATAAAGAGTGCATGATTAGCTAAATCATATTTGATGATCTTATACTATGAGAAGGAGATAGAAGGTCTAGCTAGAATTCTAGAATTATATACATTGATCATGTTTCTCAAAGTGTAACTCAATTGAAGGTGCTCTATATGTATCTGGTGGTGGATGTGCCTGATATGCATGATGAACTCTTGATGTGTCTTGTGTATCCTATTTTGAATGTTGTGGAAATATATTTGAGAATATTTTTAATGATTTATCTTATGTTTGCTTTATCAGTAGAGGCTCAAGTTAAGTGTCAAGATCAATAGAATTTGAATCTATTAGGTCCTGTATCTTATGCTTTAAACTCATACATTTGTTTGTTGTATGTCATGTTGCCCTGTGGTAGTCAATAAATGCCTATTGATTATATCCTTTTAGAAGAGAATTTTTTGGATCAAATTCCCAAATAAAAGTGAGAGATATTATATTACCATCCAAAATTTAATGTAAAACCCTAGTTGGAGGAACTAGAAGATGTGAAAAATTATGTCAAGGGGGTGCTAACAAAACTATTCATTGAGGAGGCTCTAAAGCCACATTGACTATAGGTGGATTCTACCCTTTATTATCATTAAACTTGACCTTATAGGTTCTATATCAAGAGATATGGATGTACCATCTATAACTGGTGGCATAGAGGCATGTTGGGATGTTATAAGGGGGTTATTGAGACATAGTTTCCCTCATAGTGTCATTTACAACCGGTTGCTCTAAAGGAATAGAAGACTCAAATTGCTTAGTCTTTTTAATTTCCATGATAGATTTAAATATAAGAGTATGATCTTAGGGTTGTTTCTTGAGCCTTTTTCTAAAAATTTATAAAATCAAATATTTGTTGAAGATAACTTCATTATAAGCAATAGGTGGAAGTGGATCAGTAGTCCAATGTGATGGAGCATGAGCATTAATATGTACATCATCATTGTTATTTTCATACTAATCATTATTGAAGTTATCCTCATGATTTTTTTTCTAATTTGGATGTGTATAATTTATAACAGGAACCTGAGATAATTGTTTATCCATGGTGTATGGTCAAATTAAAGGAATCTAGGTGAATTTAGGAGGATTACCACTAAGTCTTGCACTTTATCTTAAATGAATAAATGCAAGGAAATTAGGTGGAATAAGGAAAACAACTTGGATAATAGTAGAAAATATTAAATTGATATAATCTAAACAAAGAACTGGAATATGCATAGAAAGGATGTGGATCTCCCTAACATGTAAGGTGATAGCTCAAGAATAAAAATAGGAGCTAGTTCATGCAACTAGGGATTTTTTCAAAAACATTTTTGCAAAATACTATGAATTTTTGAAATTAAAATTGAATTTTTGAGTTAAGTATTCAAAAAAAATTCAAAAAGTTATGGGAAAGTGTTTGATTTAATGGGACCTAGTAGATGTAACTAGGGTTTTGAGAAAAATAAATATTTTAAAATTACTATTGAATTTTTAAATTTGAAGTCAAATTTTGATTTTAATATGCAACTAAAAATTTAGAAAATGATTGAAAAATTACTAGGAGCTAGTTGATGTAACTAGGGTTTTGAGAAAAAAATATTTTAAAATTTACTACAAAATTTTAAAATTTGAGAGGAATTTATGATTTTAATATTCAAGAAAAAATTCAAAAATTAATGGGAAAAAATCATCTAGGAATTTACCATAGTGTTTTTAGGGTTTTTATGCAAAATTCAAAGTTAGGTTCACCAAATGATTTGTTATTTTTAAGAATAATGGAGTTTTATTCCTATTTAATAAATAAGTCTAAATAAGATAAATTAGTAAATAATATTCCTAATTAAATCCACTGATTTTTGAAATTGAATTGCAATTAGACCTTTTTTTAAAATAGTAGTGAGAGAGAGAAAATTAAACTTAGCTTATTTTAGACTACTCTAGTTGAGACAAGGTCTAGAATTTTGCATGCAAGACTGGGACACTATCGTAAATAGGTTCTTGAACTTCATTTTATGATTGGATAGGATCACTAAAATTGGACATCTTTGTAATTGTAGTCCTTCCCTAGTGTTTTTGTCCTTAAGATCTAAACTTTATAGGTTTTGTTCACCTGCTCAGTGTGAGCTTGTGTACCAATTTTTAGGTCTTCATTATCAATAGAGCTCCTGGTAGAGATGATTATTCATGTACTTTTATCTTTTATTTAATTTAAATAAACTTTATAAAATAGGGAAAAGGGGTTAGTGTGTGTAAGATGCACTAGACATTCTTCACACTCCATGTGTGGGCATGTTGCCTATATACCAATACTCTAAAGAGGGATTAAGCCATATGTAGTTTTCCCTTTAAGAGTGCTTGGTTCAATAGTGAATAAAATGAAATAAATTCTAAAAATAAGTATTCTTGAGATGACTATGGGCTGGTGTAAGATCTTTAATTGGCTTAAAAGTGTCTAGGCTAACTGTATATAGAGAATACAAAAGATTTTTTGAGTGGTCTTGCTTGTATTTTTGCTTGCTTGAGTGATTTTTTCCAACCCTTTCCAAATGAAATTTGAATGAGATTTTATATGGATATATTATTCATGGGTTAAATGAATTTGCATTAAGCTAACATGATTGAAGATAAGGATCCAAAAAGAAATGAATGTTGGGTCCTACTATGTACTTGGACAATAGCACCAAAAGATGGACATCCTAGGATCTAGTGTTAGTGTCCAAGTTGGGCACTATTATCCTAATCTAATGGGGCCTATGGAAATGGATTAATCATCAAGAGAGGGTCTTGACTCAATTGGGATCAAGTTTGGAAGGCCTTAAATGACTATGAATCAATGAAAGTAAGCCTAAGAGGGTCATGTGATCAAGTAAGAGGGACCTAAGGATTGGGTGTCATTAGGCATGCTCAAGTTACTATTTTTTATATTTTAAATGACTACAATTACAAGCATGAATGACAAGTAGGAAAAACCCCATAACTCCTCCCATGTATTATTTTAATGGTATAGTAACCTTCAATGAGATTTTTAGGTGTAGGAATGTAGTGGATGTCCTATTTTTTGGTCATAGTTAACTCAATGAAGGCACCATGTTCCTTGAAACTGATCCATTAGTCCTTAACATGTAGTGAGAAGGCAATTGCTTATTTGAGCATGACCATTGCTCACCTAACTACCATCATTCATGCCATTCACACCCCATTTAATGCATTAGTCACCTTGATAAGTGGTAGGTCGAAGACTTAGAGACTTTAAAGTGAATGATGAGATTGATAATGGCTTGGATAGGTTGGTACAATGATGTTTTTACCTTTAATATTATTATCACCATGTGACTAGCCCTGAAATGCTCTATTCTCAATACAAATGAAGATTATTACTTTAATTAGGTTTAATTCTATTCATTGTTTCTTGCTTGTTCCATTTTAGGATTTCCTTAGTGATTTTTTAAAGATCATTTTATCTTTTTACAGGCCCAAGATGCCTTCCTACTCACTCAAGAGTTTAAACATGCCCTAGAACATGAAAATAGTCCCAAAACTAGTCCTTATAAGCCATTTTCCTACACATTTTTTCTCACACATACCAAATATCTAGCCTAAAAGGAGAACACAAGGTTTTAAGTGTCATCTTGATGTTTTCATTTTGTCTCATGGCCATTGGATTCATTAGGAGTAGTTTCTTTACCATTGGGTTCTCCATGAGGGTTTTGGAGAGTTTAGAGTGGCCTACCATCTTAAAAATGGTTCATAAAGCACACGCCTTGGATTAAAAAATTAAGGACATAAATATTCAATAAATATAACCCATAAAATATAAAAAATAGATCTTGGTCCCATGCATATTATATGGTGAGATATAAGTAAAGGTTGGTAGACTTCGAGTTCCTACTAGGCAGTCTGGGCATGCTTATAGTCTTAATGATTATTCATAAAGCTACCCCCATAAATCCAAATCTCTCCACCATGTATGGAAATGTATTATGGGTCCTTAAATTTAAATAATATCACTATGCCCCATGCATTCCTCTTAATATATGTGAGCATCCAAACTTGTAGTGCAAATTGGCAGACTATGGTGAGAGAGCTTGAAGAGGGCTATTAGGCTATATTATAATTTACCCTATATTTTCATACTTAGAAAATATTATTTGAGACATAAACAATCATTACATAACCTATTATTTCCATATATATGCTTGAGGATCTCATCTAATCATAAGAATGGAGTTTGAGGTTTGAGGGTTTATGCAAGGTTTTAGGCCCTATAGGCCTAAACTGATATTTAAGGCACAAGATCACGTGTAGGAGATTATGGTAACTTCAAAGCCTTGTTATCATAAATTTACACTAAAATAAAAAAATTTACATTGTCTTATTATGTCCTATACCTCTATCTTTGTCACTTTTCTCTTTTAGGCCTATTATGATCATCACTATAGCCTATACTAGGTTCTTAAGCCAATTGACGACAATGCCCTGAGTAGCCTTGTTTCCTTATTTCCTCACTATAAAGGTATTTTAAACCCTCATAAAATGTCTCCTAGATATATTATCACATTCTTGGACTTGGTTCCCCCTTATAATTTGTAATCAAACACACTTTGTAACCATACACATAGGTTGTGTGTGAGGCTTTAGATTCAAGAAACCTAAATAGGCTCATAAACCTTACTACGTTTTCTCACTAACTGAGAGGATCACATGGGGATTAATATATATCTTATAAGATCATTTATATGTAGTTTTATTCTCTATGATTTCTTTATCCTTAAACTAAGTAGGTCTTTCTCTCTTAGTTGAAGACCAACTAAGTTATTAGGTAGTCATGTAGGTGTCTATGGATTATATCTATAGGGTCACAATGAGTTGGTATTGACCATATCTTCTTGACCTTTTTCCTTAGATATTTTTATCCTTAAGTGATTTATAACACTTTGTCTATTCATGTAAGTTATAATCTTACACTTATGCATGATATTCTCTCCTCAAGATTGAGGACAACCTAAGCTATTTATATGTGATCATTTAGGGTCCTCACTACATCCTTAGAGTGTGAATCTCTTAATCACAATCCTTTATCATCTTTGGTCTTTATATCCCCTACTTAGGGTGTGCTTTATTAGGTGCATGAAACCTTGATGTCTTCATCTTCTTCAAAAGATATGAATCATTTTGAGAGGCATGTATATAGACCAATGTGACACCTTAGTCTTAAGATGGACCTGTAGGTGATCATATGTTGTGTGAGTAGGTTATTTTTTTATTCATGATATTATGCATCTCATTAATCATGATAATTACACCTTCAATTAACTTTTATTTTCCATATTCATTCAAACTTGAAGATCAACTTGAAAACCTATGTTTTAGTCTTTTGAAGTTCTAAGTTTGGTACACAAGGTCCACTATAAGGTGAAAATGGGTTGATGTATCCATCATGGCTCATAAGTTTTTTATGATACCTCATATGGATTGTTCCTCTCTAGTTAAGAGCACCTATTAAAACCTAAGTATCCTTCACCTAGGTATTCAAAAATGTAAATGCATTTTAATGAGTGAATGAATCATTTTGAGGGATAAAATGAAACTTAGGAGTCCTAAAAAACCTTAAACAATGCTAAGAAACCTTAAACCATGTTAAATATCCCATGGATTCTTTTAGAGATGGTTTGTGCGTGATTATCTTGAGGGCCATATGGAATATTTTTAATTTTGAAAGAGGATCTCTTACACATCAATAAATCACCCATACAACCTGAAGAAGACATAATTCATATATTTTTAGCTTGGAGATGGGTTGTCATGAGAATAATTATGTCATGCTTGGAGATTTTTTTCTTCCTTCACATTATGAGTGTTGAGGAACTTGAAGGAGATATATTATGACAAAATGGTGACTAGGTGAAGTATGTGAGGAACATGGGGGAAGCATGGAAACTTTTTAGTAATAATCCTCACACTTTTTCCCATGAAACACATAAATTCTTGAACATAAACTTGAAACCTACCAAACATAGGAGATTGGATGTTGATCTAACCCTAAAAGTGCCATTAAAACATTCTTATAGGAGTTTAGGATGCTTATATACCTTTTTATACCTTTACCCATGCTTAAATTGTCATAAAAAGCTTAAAATTTTCATAAATCTGCCTATAACTAAGCTTATGGGGTTTGTAAGGGGATTGAGACCACTTGGGAGTCATAGAGATTATTCATAAATCCCAAGGATTTGATCTAAAAACAAATTCCACTAATTATAATCCCATTAGGGACTTTTATTTTGGATAAGAGCTTAGGCTCTAAATCCCCTTGTATATACTATACCATTCAACTCAAATCGGTCCTTATGATCTTGACAAGAGCTCAATGGATATCCTAATACATTATATAACTTTTGCTACATATTTAAGACATTTATTCTTTTCCATTATTAATATAAGGGATCCCTCATGATATGTCTGATCTCCTCTGACTCTAACTTGACTAGACAAGTCTGTATAAGTCTTGTAAACACTTGTAAAACATCATTTCTTTGCATTTTTTTATTTTTGAGATCATTAAAAACCATTGGAGGAGAATAAGAGGGAAATTATAAGTCAAATATACTTTCAAATCAAAGGCTGTATATGGAGGAAAGTTGAAAGGTCACTTTTTCAAGCGTGTGTACCTCTTTTTGATGAATGAAGGGTGTTTGACTTCTAAAATGACCCCCTTTTAAACATAAAACTGCCTTAAAATGATATTATGATGGAAATGAGACCCTTTTGGAGACATTTTACCCTTTATAATGACTTAGTGATGTCCTAGGGGCCATAATAACACTATTCACATGGTTTAAACACCCCTTGAAGGCAATATATGCATGATCTCAAATGCAATATCAACTAATTAAATTACCTTAACATCTACTAAAAAACCTTAAAATATGCTAAGTATTCAAAAAAATTTACCTTCCCCTCCTCATACTAAATCAAATCTCTTTGAATTTTGCCATTTTCTATAGGTCCATGGCATGCTTAAATGGACACGTGACTAGCCATGTGCTAAAACATCATAGGTCATCATTTCATGAGTGATTTTGGATAATAAGGACCACATTGAGACTTTTTATAGAATATTATACATAATCAATCATAAGATGAAGCCTTGATATAAGTTTAAACATTATGAAATAGGGAGCACCATCGTATTTTTTGACATAAGCTCAGTAATTGAACATGATGCCTCTAATCCTAAGGATAATTGACCCTTTCCTAGACTATTAAGACATCTCAAGGACTTATGAAGATTACCATGAAAAATTTCAAGTGTTTTGAGTAGAAGTTGATCATTTATAAGTCCAAGGGAAGAAAGGTTTCAATTGTAAATATGACTAATATGTGAAGGGTAGTTATTTTCATTGATTCTAATCTAACACACATGCACAAAACCTCTCAAAAATTTTATATTATCTAATACTCTTCCCTATCTCATCCAAAAAAGTTGGGGTAAGAGGACCTTATCTCTTTCTAAGAACTAATTCCAACACGTCAGTTAAATAATGCCTCTCATACTATTTTTATAATTAGCCCAAAGTCTACACCCATTGAAAAAATTTCTCAACCTTCCACTAAAATTTATTCAAATCAATCATAATAAAAACCTAAATATACTATCCCATCAACTAAAGATATCAATCTATTTGTACTAAAACAAAACCAAACACATCTTATCAACACAAGTTTGAATGCACTTATAATTCTCCTTCCCAGAAGCTCCTATAACATTACACACCTTTATTTAGTAGTCCCCCCATAGGTTATGATGAATGGGAACCCATCATAGAACTTATTAATATACCATCTCAAATACCCTTTCTTGAACTCATGTAAACTTTTCCTTGTCATCGTAATTGTTTGATGCAATTACTATTTGAAATAAGCATCCCTTATCCTCCACTAGTAGGATATGAAGATACCTTATCTAGGTATGCATAAAGTATCTTAAAAAAATTTGAAAAGATGTTTATACACATCGATAAAATAATGGACACTTTTCTTTCCCTAAAATTTCCTATTGCTTTCATGATCCTAAATGAGATTCTACCTTGCATGGATGATCCTCCATTATTTATAATCATTTAAATTAGTGATATCTAAGTCAAGTGTTGTTTTATTAATGAGGGTTCAAGTACTTATGTTATACCCCTTGACTTTATTAAAACTCTTGGATATTTTGAGTGTAATCTTAAGTCCACACACAATACATGTCAAGGTTATGATTGAAGTTAATTACATCCTTTAGGTTAAGTGTGGGTTCCTATTACCATCCCTCTTATCACCATTTGATTGAATTTTATGATATTTAACTTTCCTCTTTACTATAACATCTTACTTAGAAAGCCTTAGACTCATTTCAGAGGGATGTCACCTCTTATTCCTACCAATGTGTCAGTTTTCTCCATAATGGTGCTATCTATAAGATTTAAGGTGACATAAACCCTTAGAATTATGAATAATTCCAAAAATATGGTGTATTTAAAATTCCAACCCTTGAACCCTTTCCTAGTGTCCCACTCAAGGAATCTCAACATTTCAATTATCTTGTTAGCTCTTCTCGAGGTTATAATGATCACCCTAAACTCATTGAGAACATACCACCTAACCTCATAGATTCTAATGATGATGAGACATAAGAGATTATCTTCAAGATCAAAAATTTAGATCTATCCCTTCATCTCATGACCCAGTTTCCACAATCCTTGAATCTACATTATTATCAACCACCAATTGATGATATCCTATGGTCTTAAGCAAACATGACATTCTATTCATCATGTAACTTTTGATGAAAAGATCATACCTACCTACACCATCAACCTTCATATACTCGATTATGATGATTTTTATACTTTAGATGATCCATTTTTAGGAGGACTTGTTTAGGATAGAGACAAAGAGATTCTTAGATATCATACTTCTTTGTTTAGTCTTTCTATTCATATTATTGTATTCCTTCTTGTATAGTTTAATATTCTATTTTTCTTCTTATTTTTCACAAGGTTGAGATGGATTGATCACATGGTACACATAATATTTGTAGATCCTCTTAGGATCATGGTCATGGATCATGATATGATTGATCTTTATCATTTTAATAGATACCAATATCCTTATAGTTTTATTCCCGTAGAGATGTTGACTACTCCTCTTAAGCCTTATGTGCATCTTGCTTCTCCCTCAACTAAGCCTAGTCTAATTTTGACTCCCATTCTACCTTTAGTTGAGCCTCATCCTACATCTAATTCTGATTCTCTTTTATATGAGTCTCACCCAGTCTATCCACTATCATTTCCTTCCCTTGGTGATGGCCTTCTTCCTTTACTACATCTTGATCCTCTACCCTCTTAATGGGCTGATCACCCTAACTATGATATTCATAAAGTTGTCAATCATTGGACTAGAGACTACTATTTATACAAACCTTCCATGGATTTTACTTCTACTCCTTTGATTAATAGACACCCAAAGTCTACTAATAAGTGTATTTTTTTTCTATGGCACATATAATCATTCTTCCACACATTGTCAAAAGCTTTAATAATATATCGACACATTATGCCCTACCCTTCCTTATCTTTGATCCCAAAGATAAGGTTATACTTCCTCCCAAGTTATTACCTGAGTACCCATTGATTGATATGATGGGTATTTTACCACATAGATAATTACTATTATGACTTGGTTATACAAACCTTGATCCCCTTAGTAATCCTTATTTACCATGTGATCAGTTAGTAAACACATCATTTCATTATAATTCTATCTTACCTATCTACTTTGGATCTCCATTTATTCCCTTATTTTCCTTTCACAAACTAATCATAAAATTTTAGAGGTGAAATAATTGAGAGGGGTTGAATTAGTGATGCAAGATAATTCAAAATTCAATTCCTCCTTCCAATCCTTAATCAAGCATCACTAGCATTCATAAAGCATACAATTAATTAATTCCTAACAATGAATAGAAAGATGATGCAAATCAAATATCTAACACATATATTATGTGGGAAACCCTCATGGGGAATAAAAACCACTCTCAATCCTAAAAATACATGGATTAATTGTCTTATAATATGATAACAAACATGAGACCTTTTAGTGAAACACCCACTTCACAAGGAACACCCACCCTTAAGTGTGAACAAACACCAACTTGTTATAGATATTGAACACCCACACAACACTTATGAAACAAACAGATCTATAAATCTGATTACCTTTAAATTTTATGGATAAATAATGTGTAACACTTCTCTTTCAACCCTTCACACTCTATCAAGCTTGCATACACAAACAAGGCATCCAAAACATCTTTTGGATGACTCTAGATGTATTTGCTCATCAGAAATCTTCAATCCTACAAGTAAACTATTATAACATTATAATTATGACCTATAATTCATACACATATTCCTTATCCTACTCTACTCTTCAATCCATCTTCTAGGCACACTCCCTCCTCTTACTTCACTTCAAAACTCTAGAAACCATCAAATAAAATTACACTCTTTATAGAGCCTTCATGAATATCATCTTATTTTTCATCCATTAGAATTTCCTTAACCCTTAAGGATTCTTATCATACTAATACATTGACCATAGTATCCATGGGTCACCCTCAAGTAGCTACACCTTTCAAATAGGCCTTAGTAACCCTTATAGGTCTCATTAAAACCTATTCACTATTTTAGCACTTCATCAGGAAAATGATAAACACAAGACATCTTAAAAATACATAAGTACACTCTACATGATCCCTAAGACACCTTAAAGTTATTACATCCATAACTACAATCTTTTATATATGCATCACCTACTCAAATAATAATCTTGTACACAAGAACACCACAAACAAATAAATAGTCAATTTATAAGCATTTGTTCATATGGAATATGGATTGTTAAAACCTAAAAAAAAATTTAATATGATCCTCATGGAGTCTAAAACACTCTTCAATAGACAATTCATCATGAAACATCCAAACACTATAAAAAAAAACTCAAACATTCTTCTAGGGTCACTTGCAGAACATGGTCAAATACATAGTAAACTTTGAAACTCAATAAATTTAACTATAAAAAAATTAAAACCTTATAAAAAATATTTTTTGATTCACTTTGGATTCCTCTACAAATTTTCTTTTTATACCACTATCAAATTCATCATATATCAAAAGTTATAGCTCAAACAATACAAACTGGTTTTCCTTTGTTAATTTAAATTGCAACAGTCACTATGTACAACAAAAGCTTCAAACACGTGTCTCCATATTTTGATTTCAATAAAATTTATCAAATATTATTTTTTGATCTCCTCATGAGTCACTTGGTCTTTACCTTCAATAATTGACCATTGATCTCTGATTCATGCTATCAAGATTGAGACACTTGGCATCCCCACATGCCTTTTATGGACCCTTCTTGTTAGACTAAAACATGATTACACCACTTGGTAGTCCCATGTGTAATCTCAAGATATATTTATTTATCAACTTCATGATCACTATTAGATCACCATATTTGATTAAACATGCACCATTAGATCTTCATCTGCATGATCACTCATGTGTCATTTATCCTTGATCTGATTGAGCTAGATTTTGACACTTGGTATCCCTAAATTTACCCTAAATAATAAATATTTCTCAAGTCTTGAAATTGATAGTATTTTTCACATCATAGTCTACTATATAAACTTTGGCTAAGTATGGGAAACACTACAATCTTTCTAAAAGGCCAACTTTACACCTCAATATCTTTTGATAGACACCATATCAAGACCTTAAATTTGAACCACATGATCTAGGTACAAATATAAACAAACCCAAATGAATAATTTATTCTAAACCTTCACACATGTGAATGTTTATGTCATCAATCTACTCAATCATCTTGATTTTCCAAGATGACTAAGATAACCTAGACATTCACATGACTACTCTGATGAAATCATTTCACTTCCACAAGCACTCCACACATTCTTGACACCCCATATGGCCTCTAAAACATGATCACATTACCAACCAAATCCATCAACCTAACTATATGATTTATACCATCTTGGAACCTCACCTTGACCAGAAACCACATCAACATGCTTGATATAACATGATAATCCTCACACAATAATTACCTTACTTAACCTTCTTGACATCAATAGCATTGATCATACTATGACATCACCACTTTATCATTAATATTAACATCAATGCACACATGAAATCAATCATTTGACATTAATGACAACACATATACCAAAAATCTCCCCCTTTATCATTGATGGTAACCTCTTCTTTTCATTCTCCCCCTTTTCTATAAATGACAAAGTGGATATAATCTCTCCTCAAATTCAACTACATAGTCCTTTAATCTAAGGACCTGACCAATTACAAAGATCCCCCTTACATCATGATCATCCTATATAACCTATTCTAAAACCATACTCAACCAAATAAGCTCCTTTAAAATGAAATAACTCACACATGCTCCCCTGTTGATGCCTAAATAAGTATCACAAAGTGCCTAGAGTGTTTAAGAAATACTTCTCATTTTACAATTCAAGGAATTCATATCATGAGTTGTAGTTTGTGATAATCTTATTATCTTTGATGGAATAGAGGCAAAATATATTTTTGTTTCATAATATTTATAAAATTTCATGGTTGGGAGTCACCATGGCCAGTCAAACTATCTTTATAAAATTTAAGTAATCTATACTGATATTAGTGAATTATGATCAAATTCTAATCTAATGCCAAATCTATGTGACATTTACAATGGACCTTAAACTAAAGTGATCTAGGTAAAGAAAAGTAACAGGGTAGGGTAAGGTAGACAAGAAAGATGTGAATGATCTTTATATCAGACATCATGACAAAGTTCAAATGTTTACTAGGTGTACACTTAAAACTAACATATGAAGTAAAATAGCTTAAGCTTAAATCACAACATATATCATGAAAACTTCTAAGGAAGATAAGAAATTATGAAACTAATAACTAAAATTACTTTAAATATTTACTCTTTTAAGTAGACAGTTGATGCACATCTATAAATATAGAGAAAATAAAATGAAGTAAACTAGAGAACCTTTAGTTATCCTAGTGTAAGCACAAGCTAACAATTCTGCATTCAAAGGTACACACCAAGAATTCACAAGAACAATTCAAAACTAAAATTTAGAACAAAAAATTAAGAGAGTAGCCATATAACAATTCACACAAATAAAATGAGATAATCCTTTCAGAATTATTTGCTTGCATTAGTTGCTCAAGGTTTACACTAGTTTTTATCTCAAAAAATTCATTTCTTATAGATGGTAATACTCCATTTTATTTAATTCTAAGTTAGTATACTGGTCAATTATATCAAATTACAAGTGTACAAGTGTAAGGACAGCTATCCTTTATATAAAATTTATAGAATATACTAGACTTTTCCAAATGAAATGACCTATAGGCAATGTGCTTACAAGTTTCACATGCCTTTACAAAAGAATATTCTATTTTCAAAATTTTACAAAGTTCTTACAAAATAGAATATTTGTAACTAGTGGGCCATATGTTGTTGTTTCCTCTTATTTCTCTTGAAGGATCTTCAATCTGTGATGTTGCTAGCTAATAAACTAAAGATCTACCACTAGCCTTAGGAAAATATCCTTTCCATGATCCTGTAGGTCTTTATGTTTCTTTTCAATCCTCTCCATATCTCATTTGATGCCCCTGATATCTCCCATTTTCTCCTTAGATGACAAGAGTAAGTCCATGACATTTTGATTTCCATCTGTTATCTAGTTTTGCCCTTTTTTTCTTACTTATTGCATTAACTAAAAGGTCTTATGTTTGAATTATTCATTAGTTATGAGACATAGTGATTTGAGGGCTATGGGATCCTTTATCAAGATGTTTAAGATATGAGATGTTCAATATTCTAGCTACTTGAAGTCTTTGGCAAGGTCTTCCAAATTTTTGGACCAGCTATCAAGGGCCTCAATATTGTCAACCAATATGCTCACAACCATATTCAAATGTTCCTTGCTAATATTTTTAAAATTTAGGACTAGTTTATTAGACAAGGCCTTATTCAAGTCTTTCACCTAAATACTTGTAGCCTACTATTGGATAACTTGGCCTATTAATTTAAAGGTTTGCCTCTCTATTTATTTTTGTATGGTCTTAACTTCCTTTAGAGATTTGAATAGGTTAACCATGGTGTCCTAAAACTTCTTAAATCTATCCTCATGAATTGATAGAACAACAAACTCTTATTTTATTATAATATGCCCTTGATCATTATCTATAACTGATCACTTTGAGCTTGAGCCACTTCAAGGATCTTCTCCTAAAACATCTTGTCTTATCTTGGCTTATGCCCTACCATTAGAGTTAGACCAACAAAAGTCTCTATCTTCTTAAAGGTGAACTATTCATATTCAACCATGGCTTTCTTCTCAATTACCCTTTCCATGTTGGTTTTCTCTTGGTTAAAACAAATTTCCATGATGATTCTATTACTTGAGGACTAAGGATATCAACTTGTGCTCCACTTGAAGTTCTAAGATCTTCCATCTATGTTCCACTGGATACCCCAAGGGTAGCCATGCATTTTTATTTCTCTCTTTTTTTTTAAAACTTTATAATCTAAGGATTGACTTCATCATACACATGAATTTTAACAAACTTTGTGAATAAATGATACTACTTAGGCCCCATCTACCATAAATCATTAGTTTTATTTTGCTCTCTTAGTAGTCTAGCCTCTGGTTGGATGTTATTCTTCTTTAATATTGGTAAGACCTCTATGAATGAAGAAGATCTTGTGTATAAATGGTCATAAGTAATAGGATGGTGTTAATAATTTAATTTTATCCCCTTGGCCGTCAAGTGGTTTACAACTTTGTCATAGGTATCCCATTGTCTTAATTCATCATGTTGGAATCTGAAGGAATCCTTATGACTAGAGGTAGAATCTAGATTTTCCCATTGTTGGAACATAATCTGACCAATGGTTAGGGGGAGGGTGAGAATTAATCCCTTTCTCTTTGTTATATAGAGACCATCTACACCATTACATATATGGAATGTAACTTCCTGCTCAGCTAACTTATCTAGGATGTGGATTGGTAACTTGAGTGGGGTGCACTAGGTGCCTTCAACCCTAATTATAGTGTAGTCTGGGTAAAGCAAATGTGCCCAATGAAATCAACATACTTATTGATCAAAGGGATGACCCTAATCATAAGGATCCTTGTAATATCATCAAATAAAGCTGGATATACATAGTCATATATGAATTTCATATGTGGCCATTATTTTAAGTTGGGGATTTTGGTAGTGGCTAGCAAGGCATCTAAAAGATAAGACATCATATAGAAATGGTTACTATTCTTCTTCTTGATTTTAGAGAATTGTGATGGAGTAAGTCCTTTCTCAACCATAAAATGCAAAAAAGGGACCCATATTTAGTTTACATAAGTGGTGGAGGGGATACCATACAATCTATTCAATAAGGTCTTTACCATCCTAATACTAGCCCTAAATTGGGTGATTGGGAACCTTCCACTAAGATCAGAGAATACTTGGGTTCTTAAATACAACCATGGGGTGAGGACGGTTTTCAATTCATTCTTACTAGACCATTCTCTAAGTATGGGTAGATATACCTAAGGCTTGGGTCACTTGTAGTAATTCTTGAAAGCAACAAGGGATATATAAGTAATATTTCTAAAACTACACTCATTTACAATCATGTTTTGATCAATTTTACAATCTTTAAAAATAGGATCAATAACATTGATACAATGAAGTGCCTCTAGCTTTGCCACTACATAATGAAGACTTATCATTTGAGTGGTAAAGAGGTCATAGTATCTCTGGCTGATTGATGCAATCCTTTCATCTTCTCTTGTAAGGGTTGATAGCTCCTCAATAGTCCAAAAAATCTTAGACCAGTTATTATCTCCTATGTTCAAGGCCACAACATCTAATTCAATATCTTTGAAGACTCTTCCTTCTAAATTTTTGGTTTATCTATCCTCTCTGTGATGTGTTCAAGCCACCATGACTATGATTTTATTTAAATTTCCCATTAGTGGTATATATTTTGCCTTTGGATTAGTTTGTACTTTCTCAAATAGCAATTAGACTCTCCCAGCTTGATTATGATCAATTTGTGATTGAAGTAGGGATTTTTTAGACCTAGAGCTTTTTTGTAAGTCTTTTCTAGTTTTAATGGTGATGTATTTTGAACTTGAGTGAGTTTGTGCCTTGGTTTTTATTTGGACTTTGGCATTTATACCTTTGATTTTTTATACCCATAAAATATCTAGTTTTGTCACTTTTTCCCATGTGGCATCATCATGGCATCTATATAGAAATTTTCACAACATTTTGCTCATTAATATTCAAAAAATGACTGTTGGTTTTTTTTTAAATCTATTTTATCTCACCCCATCAAATTATATTACATGGATCAACATTGTTATTTTATCTTTATCCTAAGATTTTAACACTATTTGATGCATTTACTATGTTTTAAGTGGTTATGACAAGTGTTCATTATCGTGGGTCTCTTGAGCTTTGTTGAAAATTCAATCCTCATATTGACCCATTCGATTAACTTCATCCAATTAGATGCATGTTATCAATTAGATCCATGGGATGGACCACCATTGAATACCTTTTATTTATTGGTTGTGACCATGACACTTGTCACTTTTTCACCATCTTATAGGTCTTATTGAAACTTTGACTCTGCCTCACTCCATTAGATCAATCCCATCCAGGTGAACATGAGTCATAGATACTATAAATATGCATGAAATTTAAGTTAGCATCAGGGCATTAAAGAACTTAGCCTAAATACTTTAGAATATGGTTTGGATCATAGTAAAATGGGACCCCAAATGATAAAAGGGACTTAATGTAAGGATTTTAATCTAAGATTTCATCATATTAATAAACATGATAAAAATTTAGGGTAAAATCCCTTGGTTAAGTCTTATGACAATAAGATCTTGCATTAGTTATATCGAGCCAATAAAATAGACCAAAAGATCATGGGACCAAGCATAAGATTTTAGACTAAGGTTTGGTTAAATGTTTAAAAACATGATTCAACCTTAGGATGATATTTAATCTAGGTCTATGGTGTTACTTAGTCTATGATAGGCCAAAAGTTAATAATTGACTGATTTTAACATTGAATTATAAAACCCTAAGCATGTTTACTCCCCAAATGGGACTTTATTGATTATGCAAATAAAAACATGTTCATTATTTTAAGCAAGATAGATTCCTAAGATAAAATTTAATGATCTCATGGATGTGAAATGATAGGCATGTGAATTTCAAACTTAATTTCTCACAATTTACCATAGGGGATAAAATTTGATGGGCTCATAGATGTCAATGATGACCTTGTGGATGCCAAATTATGGGCATACGAGCATAAAATTTAAGTCCCATGAATTCAACCATGGGGTCATAAATTTGATGGTCTCACATATGCCAATGATGGCTTTGTATATGTCAAATGATGGGTGCACGAATATCAAATTCAAGTCCCATGAAATCATAGTGGGTCTTGTGGAAACTATGATTTAACACATGTCATTCAATTAACTTTTCTTGAGTAAATGTGGTTCATCGATTATGATCTAGATAGTTTGACATCACTGGTTCCTATAATCATAATATGATTAAGTGAGCTCAATAACATATAAGACTTAGGATAAAGTCTGAAGACTAAGGTCTTGTTTGTGTTAATAAGCATGAATGGGGCCTTAAGATTAAGACATTAATCTAAGTTAATAATATAGGAAAAAGGACCCTATGCATAATACATTTCAACTAAGCTAGGAATATAATAAGGAGACCCCACAAACATTTATACCATGTTATAATAAAAGAAAATAAAAGGGCTCAAGACATGAAAGGGACCAAACTTATAATTTTTAGGCTAAGTTTTGGTCATGTTGAAAAACATGATGAAGTCTTAGTATAAAAATCAACCTTAAGTCCTTAGCATTTGTAAAGTGTTCCCACCAATTTTGCTTCCATCAAATTTTGAATTTAAATTAAAGAGTCTATGTTAGGGTTTATAAATGAGGGTTTTAGGAAGATTGAAAATACATTTAACTTAGATTTCCACAGACTACAAGCTAGTAAAATCCCAAGTTGGGATTGAATTGTAAAATCCTAGGCATGATCCATTTAATGAGGGTTCCACTAAGCCTACAAATTGAAACATAAAGGTCAAAGATTAACAATATTAGGAAAAGTTGAAGTAATGGATGATATTCAAATGAAAATAATGTGCAAACATGTTAATAAAAATTTGATCAAGTAAATTTCAACTTTAAATTACAAATTTGCATAATTTTTAACACAAGGGTCCCCATTTTTTAGAAATGGGGGTATGTTGACCTCAAAAAATGGCAACTTCTAAGGGAAACATAGCAATATGTTAGAATATAGAGACTTTGGTCCAAAAAAACAACTAAACTACCCATTCTACTTGATCATTAACCTTATTAAGATCAATTTATGGTTGAAACAAACCTTGCACCTATAGAATTAGGATCAAACATCAAAACCTAGCCATATTGTGTGTGTGCTTTGGTTCCACTTACTATTTTTCATGGTATTTAGGGAGAAAATTCCAAATTTCATGTATTTAAACATTAAAATTGATCTACAACATGTTTGAATATTCATTAATAACCAATCTTTACTTCAAAAAAGGCTTGGGAATTACTCTACTACCAACAAAGCATCTATAGTCCTAATAAAAATACATTTGGCTCTACTCAAGGTCTTGCTCCACTACCAACCAAGCATCTATAACCTTAGTGGAGATTAACATAATCACCTTTGCTTGAAAATATTTTGATTTTGAAATAAGCTCTTGTTTTTGTATTTTTAGATCATTTTGATTTTCTAGCAAAGGTTAGGAACCAAGTTAGCTAGGTTTAAGGATTTGGTCAAATGTTTAGTCTTTAGACAATGACTTTTGGTTGTAACCTTCATCCTAGGCCAGGGTGTTTGTTAAGTGAAAACATGATTGTGTTCTAATAATTTAAGCTTTCATCTTACATTTGCATTTCTTCTTAGAACCAAGTTCAGATCAAAACAAGATTTAAAACATTACTAATTTCTATTGGTCCTTACTAATTTCTCTAAACTATATCATTAAACTTACATTATAGATCCATGATCAACATTTGCTTAAGGTTAATATCTACATTCTTGAAATGTGGAGTTAATGAGAATTTAAAATGAACTATGAGTTGAGGGTTGTCCAAGAGGACTTATTAGAATCAAAGAATGAAGCAAAGTAAGCAAACACATAGAATAAAAATCAAATAAAGAAAGAATCAAAAGGAAGGCAAATAAATATATACAACTTATGTATAAATAAGGAACAAGAAGGAAAAATCAAAAGGAAACTAAACTATCCTACCTACACTAACTCTAATTAGCCTTACAATTTACTCTATGAAGACCCCTAGTAGAGTAGTAGAAAAGTAATGATTGAGTTATTACCCATTGGTGGGCAATGTGAATCTACTCCTTGTATGTCTTTTAACTTGAAGGTGTTATTTCTAAGTGTCTCAATAATATGGTAGGGACCTATCCACAAAGGTGTGAACTTCCCATGTTTACCTTTAGGCTCAGATACCTTGTCCCAAATAAGAACTAAGTCTCCTTATTTGAATACTGTTATCTTGGAATGCTGATCAAACCACCTTTTCATTATGGTTTGGTGCCTGTTAAAATTAGAAAAAGCCTCTTCTAATGCATCTTCCATTTGGACAATATCAAGTAACCTTGAGCTTGTTAATTCTTGATCTTCCTCCATGTATTCTTGAATAAATTTTTATGTTGGTAGCTTGAGGGTCATTGGAAATATGTGCTCTTGGCCATACACCATCAAGAATGGTGATGCTTTAGGATCCTACCTGATTCTTCTCCTATCTACCCAAAGGGCATACTTGAGAAGCTTATGCCATATTTTAGGCTTATTTACTACAAACTTCTTTATTACCTTCATCAAGTTCTTATTAATAGATTTAGATACCCCATTACCTTGAGGATAATGGTTGTATGAGAACTTAAGAATGATGTCATTATCATATTCCCATTTATTCATCTCTATGGATATAAAATTTGATCTATTATCAAATACTATAGAGACTAGATTTATAAATCTAGTGTATATTCTTTCTTCTAAAAATTTGACCACTTCTTCAATTCTGCATTACTTAGAGGCCACTACTTTAGTCCATCTTGTGCAATAGTCAATAGATATTAGAACATAATTGTGAGCTTTTGATGATTTGGGGTTGATTACCCCTACAAAGTCTAGTCCCCACTAAGTAAAATGTTTATCTACCATAACTGGTTGCAGTGGCATGGTTGCCTTAGGCTCCTTTATGCTAAAGTTTTGTCATGAATGGCATTTATTTATGTGCTTAAGGGAATATTTAAAGATTGTGAGACAATAATAAACATCTCTAAGGATTTTGTGAGCTAATTTTCTTCTAGATGGATGTCCTCTTCCTAGCTTTTCATGAAATGTGCTCATGATTTTAGATGCTTCTTCTTTGGATACACATCTTAGGTAAATACCCTCAAAGTTTTTCTTGAAAAACACCCCATATTTAATTAGGTAGTGGGATTATTTGATTCTTAGGGCTCTTCTTTTCTCCCTAGTCATACCTACAAGACAAGTTCCATTGATTAGTAGATAGATAATAAGATCATATCAATCATTGGACTAAAAACTTTCTTATTCAATCTACATGACATTTAATTTGGAGTTAGCATTGGTAATCAATTAGATTAGACCTAGGTACCTTAAAAAAATTTAGTCTTCATTTCAATGTCATATTCCTAAATAAAAAACATCCACTTACCTCTCCTTTCTCCTAGCTCATTTTGACTCAACATGAGATTTGTGGCAGGGTCAGGTAGGATTACATGCACTTTATTCCTAAGAATGTAGTACCTAAATTTCTTGACTACCTTGACTAATGAACATGATTTATTATCAATAAAATAATAATTCATCTCAATAAATTTAAATATTGTGCTCATGAAATAAATTGGATGATGACACCCATAAATTTTCTAAGTTAAAATTTTAGCAACAATATGATCATAAGTAAAGGATTAAAGATAAAAGTCTTTGGATAAGTATGTAATTATCAAGACCGGAGCTTGTACAATTACCTCCTTGATGTCCTTGAAATCCTTCTTGGTTTCTTCATTCCAATAGATTTTGACATCTTTCTTTAGCATATCATTCAATGGCTTGATAATTAATACAAAGCTAGAAATAAACTTTCTTACAAAGTTAATCTTGCCAAAGAATAACTTTAGTTACTTATTACTATTAGGAGGCTCTATTTTAGATATAGCTTCTACTCTTTTAGGATCTATAGAGATTCCCTCCTTAATAATGACATGGACTAATAGATTTCCCTTAGTAACACCAAAAACACTCTTCTTTGGGTTGAGGGAAATTTCATACCTTATACACCTTTCAAATACCTATTGTAAATGCATGATGTGGTCCTCCGTATTCTTAGAAAAAAAATTTAGATCATCCATATATATAATGATGCATTTGCCTACTAGAACTTAGAAATCATGCTCCTTGGACCTTTAGAATATTGCCCCTACATTGATTAGTCTGAATGGCATCCTCTTGTATATGAAGGTGCCCCACTTAGTTGTAAAATAAATTTTCATTCTATCCTCTTTTTTCACTAGTACCTAGTTGTATCCTAAAGAACCATCAAGAAAGGACATCATGGCAAAACCAAAAACAACCTAAATATCTTGGTTAAGGGAGGGAAAAGGGTAATTATCTTTCTCAAATGCCTTATTTAGATTTCTAAAGTTAATAAATAGTTTGATTTCACTATTTTTATTCCTAACTAGGATTAAATTATCAACCCAAGTGAAATTCCTAATAGGAAATACAATCTTGGCATCTAAGAGATTCTTGACCTCTTTGTATATTAGTGGTTCTAAGATAGGGTTGATAGGCCTTTGCTTATGTTTGAAAGGTTTTCAGTAATCTTTGAGGGGTATGGTATGTGTTATGACTTTTGGATCAAAAATATTTAAGTCATCATAGAACCATGATATTATATCTTTATATTTGGTTAGTATTTCCTTGGTTCTTTCATTTTCAATACTTGTACATGTTGTCCCACTATTAACTAGTAGAGTTTGATCTTGGGGCCCAAAATTAATTACCTTGTAATCCTTCCCATTTACTTTGGGAATCCTAGCTTATCCTAATTAAATAACCTTTCCAAATCAATATTTCCTTTTGGAATTTTGTTGTCATTCAGTTGAATGACTTTGTTACCAAATTTGCCACCTTCTTCAAGAGCACTCTCATTGGCTTCATCTATGACATGGGTCTCAAATGCTCCTGAGTTGGTTAAGAAATCTAGGATTTATTGGTCATCATTAAAAAATATCAAATGGTTTATGTTATTTTGGACTGAAGGGCATGGAACTAGCTCAATACTAAGGTTTTAAGAGTCATGGTTTGGTATAAGATTGGTTGCAACTGAGACAAGCTCATCAACAACCTTGTTTTCTTCCCTAAGGATAAAAATAATGTTGAAAGCATCAAAATACTCCAATAAATCCTAGACTCTAAAATTATACATCTTGAGATATGATAATTTACACTAGTATTTCCTCTTCACCTGATTGATTTCAAGTTTTGAGTCACCATAAACCAAAAATTGTTTCACATTATGTTTATTTACAAATTGTAACCTAAGGACTAGAGCTTCATACTCATCTAGATTATTAGTACAAAGAAAGTAAAGTTTATAAGTAATTTTTAGCTCTTTCCCTAAAGGATTGGTTAGAGCAATTCCTACTCCAGACCCAAATTTACACCTAGCACCATCAAAATGTAATTTCTATAGACCAGGTAAAGCATGAGAAGTTTTAGAATCACATACCTTAGAGGTCTCATGAGTGTAAATCCCAAACTCAGCCTTAACCAAGTTCACCTTTCATTGATGGCATTATATTCTATGATCATATGCTTCATTTGAGGCTCTCTTTCCACTCTGAACTAACTTGGGACTCCTTTACAAGGCAACCACAAATGTGAACAATCTATTGACACATGTCCATTTGAACTCCTAGTCTAGTCTCTATTCAAAAACATCCCATAAGCATTAGGGATGTCCACCACTTGGATAAATAAACTATTAGATCATTGGCTCTAAGGTAATCTACATGTGGACATTTATAAATTCACCAATTACTTTGACCCTTCATTTATCTAATTGAGTTACAACCCTATTAGATTTAATGGGAGTCAAGCCTAACTATTCAAAAATGCCCTTGGGCATAATATTTACATATGCACCAGAATCTAATAAATAGTTATGTAAATTCTTACCAAATATCCTGGATGTAAGCAAGAAAGGAGGAACATCTACCTTAATTTTGTGTATTAAGACATTAACATGGGCATACTTTTGAGACTTATCAGGATTCTTAGATAAGGATTCTAATAACAGGTCCATTTGTTCTATGATTTAAGTCAACTCATGAAAATTTATGTTGACCTTGATTTTATTCATATAGTCCACTATGTTATATACAATTTTATTAGAAAAATTAGATGAATCAATATTAGGTTTATAAGTACTTCCATTAAGGGGATATAGATTGTTATTTGATGTATTATCATGATGATTCTTGAAGTTATTTAGAGGAGTAAAATTAGTCAAGGGATGCTTTTACTCCTTATTCCTTAGAGGGTAAGTCTTCTTCAAAAATTGTTGAAAAGTATGAATCTCTTCAGGAATATTCTCAACCTCATTGTCCTCTTGGAAAGGGAAAT
The DNA here is from genome assembly GCA_037957365.1 of Torreya grandis. Classification (NCBI taxonomy): domain Eukaryota; kingdom Viridiplantae; phylum Streptophyta; class Pinopsida; order Cupressales; family Taxaceae; genus Torreya; species Torreya grandis. The sequence goes on along the minus strand of JARHVA010000632.1, from coordinate 3,995,781 downwards.
CAAATGTCTCCATCATGAGAGCCTGGTCAGTTGTCTTATATCTTGATGTACCTACACCATTATATTTATTATTAATTACTTCAAAAGTATCTAGCTTTTCTTGAAAGGCTTAAAAATCTTTACAAAATTCAATGCAATCCATTTCTCCATGCTTATCCGTATAATTTAACCCTATAATAATTAGTTAATGTAGCATCAATAAGATTAATGTCCATTGTTTTCTTATCAGTAAGTGGTTAATTATTCTTATTGTTATGGAAACTATCATTTTAAAACCTATTATTGGGTCTATTGAATCTTTAAAATGAGAATTTCGTACTTGAACTTTCTCCAGTATAGATAACCTACTTTTGTAATTGAAGGAAATTAGTGCTTAGATTTTGTACCATCTTTAATATAGATTCATTCTCACTTTATAAGTTTTTGAATTATGACCTTGATTTTTGTTAGTACTATTGGTTGGTATAAAAGCCTTTTGATCATTTAGATTAAATCTAGTTTCAATATGGTTCAATAATCCTAAGTTCTAGTTAGGAGCAACATGGCTTATGGTTAATTAGTTAAAAGTTGGGATCTAATTCAAAACTGGCATATTCTAATTATTATTAAGAAAGATATTCAAGGTGGGCATATGTGGATTGACACTAAGAATTGAGTAAGCCATCCAACCTTGGGGTTGCATTTGATCATTAAAGACCGCTACTTCAGAATAAGATAAGGCTAAATTAATCATAGGTCCAAAAACACTCTTTATGAAAACAAAGGTCATGGGATCCAAATCATCTTTATATATCTCAAAATCTAAGGATTTAATAGGCTTGTAAAGCTCTATGGTCTAGCTATACATTTTTTGGAACCTAGAATTAAATGCTCTTATAAGTTCATTTATGTCCCTTTTGATCATGGTAAATTTTTGCTATAAGATACAAGGACTAATAATTTTTCCAAACTTGTCAATAAAGACATTTTTAAAGTGGTCCCTACTATTAATACAATTTTTAGGTATATTTAAAAACCATTCATAAGTAGCATCCTTAAAGGTAAAAGTAAATAGCCTAGATGTTAAATCCTCATAAATTATATTTAGTAATATTAATGTAGCTTTGAATGACTTAATATGCTCCTCTATAATTACAATGCTATCAGGACTAAATACTGGCAAATTTTTATTAGGGTTGTGAGAAAGGTCATGTACTACTCCTGGCACATTGATCAAAGAATTACCTAGCCAAGCCATACCTTGAGTGAGGTCAAATACATGATCAGCCTAGATAGATTAAATTGGAAAAGATTTGGAAAGACTATGCTTACCTTTGTCTCACCTAGCTCTCTTATGGACTTTCAATTCAAGCAAAGGTTCCATGGTCTCTAAGTGTGACCTTGTTCTGATCCATGGTAATTTCAACTTGAGAACCTTGAATCCTATTTGAAATGTGATGTGTCAAATCAATATTTATAAATAACAATGATTATATTTTCACATTAAGCAAATTTTACAATGATTCATATAAATAATAATAAAGGACTATAATCTTTAGCCAAATTAGTTCAAATATACATCCTAGTACATAAGTATGGGTGATCTTTGCAATTATAAGCTCAAATAAAATAAGATTTGCAAAATATCTATCAATATTTTATCAAAATAGCTACTATTTAACTCAAACCTATTGGATCTATAAAGCTTAGGTGTATGTCTTCCAAGAATGTCAATCTTTGTCTAAATGAGCATAAAGTCTGGTCTAAAATTGTGAAGATCACTTATCTTTAGACATTTATGCTAAAATAAACATAAATATGTAAAGAATAGAGTGATATTTGATCAAAATATACCAAAATAGCAAATATCCTACAAATTCACAAAGATATATCAATGACCCTCCTTCTAACACTAGCAAAAGCCTACTTATTGATGCCTAAATATGTATCATAAGGTGCTTAGAGTATTTAAGAAACACTTCTCATTTTAGAATTTAGGGAATTCAAAGCATGAGTTCTAATTTGTGATAATCCTATTTTCTATGTTGGAATAGAGGTATAAAAAATGGTTATTTCATAATATTTATAAAATTTGGTGGTTGGGAGCCATTGTGGCCTATCAAACTATCTTTACAAAACTAAAGTAATATATACTGATATTAGTGAATTATGATCAAATTATAATATAATGCCTAATCTATGTGACATTTATAATAGAACTTAAACTAAAGTGATTTGGTTATAAAAGAAGTAAAAGGTTAGGGTAAGGTAGAGAAGAATGATGTGACTGATCTTTATATCAAACATCATGACAAAGCTCAAATGTTTCCTAGGTATGCACTTAAAACTAACATATGAATTAAAATAGCTAAAGCTCAAATCACAACATATATTAGGAAAACTTCTAAGGAAGATAAGAAATAATGAAAATAATAACTAAGGTCACTTTAAAGATTTAGTCCTTTAAGTAGATAGTTAATGCACATCTAAAAATGTAGAAAAAATAAAATGAAGTAAACTAGAGAACCTTTAGTTATCCTAGCATAAGCACAAGCTGACAATTATACATTCAAAGGTACACACAAAGAATTCATAAGAACAATTCAAATCTGAAATTTAGAACAAACAATTGAGAGAAGCCATATAATAATTCACAAAAAAAAATGAGATAATCATTTAAAATTTCTCTACTTGCATTAGTTTCTCAAGGTTACACTAGTTTTTAGCTCAAAAAATCCCTTTCTTATAAATGGTAATACTCCCTTTTATATAATTATAAGGTAGTATATCGATTAGTTGTATCAAATTACAAGTGTAAAAATGTAAGGATAACTATCCTTTGTACAAAATTTCTAGAATACACTAGAATTTTCCAAATGAACTGACCTATAGGCAATGTGCTTACAAGTTACACATGCCTTTACAAAAGAATATTCTATTTTCAAATTTTACAAAGTTCCTACAAAACAAAATATTTTTAACTAATTGGTGGGCCCTGTGTTCTTATTTATTCTTAGTTTTGATAAAGGATCTTCAATCTATGATGTTGTTCACTGATAAACTAAAGATCCACCATTTTCCTTAGGAAAATCTCCTTTCCATGATCCTCTAGGTCTTTAAGGTTATTTTCAATCCTATCCATATCTCATTTAATTCCCCTAACATCTCCCATTTTCTCCTTGGATGATAAGAGTAAGTCCATGACTTTATTGTTGCCATTTATTGTTTGGTTTTGCTCTTGTTTTCTTACTTATTACATGAATTAAAAGGTCCTATGTTTGAACTCTTCCTCAGTTATGAGACCTAGTGAGCTAAGGGCTATTAGATCCTTTATCAAGCTATCTAAGATATGATATGCTTTATATTATAGCTACATGAAGTCTTTGACAAGGTCTTTCAATCTTTTAGACCAACTATCTAGGGCCTCAATCTTGTCAACCAATATGGCCATGACCATATTCAAATGTGCCTTGCTGATAGATCTAAAATTTGGGACTAGATTCTTGGACAAGGATTTAATCAAGTCTTTCACCTAAAGACTTCTATCCTACTATTAGCCAACTTGGCCTATTGCTTTAGATATTTTCCTCACTATTTCTCTTTCTATGGTCTTGACTACCTTTAGAGAGGTGAATAGATCAACCATGGTGTCCTCAAACTTCTTGAATATGTCTTCATGAATTTATATGATAGTAGACTCTTTAAAATTCTTATTTTATTAAAATATGCCCTTGATCATTATCTATATCTAATCACTTTTGTCCTTGGCCACTTCAAGGATATTCTCTCCAAACATCTTGTCTTATCATGGATTTTACCCTACCACTAGAGATAGACCAAAAAAAGGCTTTATGTTCTCAAAGATGAACTATTCTCCTTTAACCATGGATTTATTTTCAATTACCCTTTCCATGCTCGGTATCACTAGGTTGAACCAAACTACCATTGATGATTCTATGACTTGACAAGTAGGGATCTCAACTTATGATACACTTGAAGTTCCGAGAGCTTCTATTTATGTTCTATTGGACTCCTCAAGGGTAGCCATGTATATTTTTTATCCTATTATTATAATATCACAATCTAGGGCTTGACTTCATCATGCACATAGATGTTAATAGGCTTTGTGACAACCCAATGGTGGTGCATGGTTGGAACTTTTTGTAACTTGCCATAAATGAAGTATATACGAATGGAAGGGCCATAAATTAGATTCTCTTCAATAAAAAAGTTTATTTCAATCTAGGCTAAGTGAAAGTCAATTTTGGCTTCTTGTCTCCTACTTAAACTAGATATAGCTCAATGTTTCTTTTGGGTTGGGTTACAATAGGAACTAAGTCCAAAGCTACTTTCATCCCCCTTTTTTCTCTACTTCTTCCTTAGTTTGGGACTGAGGTTATTCTATTTTTACCTTTTATTCATCTAATTTATATACACTAGATAATGATTTTAATGCATCTTATATTGTCTCCTTATGATCCAATGTAATTATATCAAACTCTTAAACTTGTGAATTTGGTTGTTTAGGTCGTGTTGAAGATGATATTACTTAACCTAGTATCCTCTCCTTAGGTCTCTTTTCATCTAGCCCTTATGCAACTTGTGATTTGAGTTAATGTGTCTATGCCTATGGTAGCTTGAAAGGAGGTTCAAAAGATGGTCCTAAAAATAAATGATACTGCTTAGACCCTATTTTACATAGATCCTTAGTTGGCTTTTACTCTCTTAGTAGTCTAGCCTCTAGTTAGATGTTATGCTTCTTTAATCTTGCTAATACCTCCATGAATGAAAAATATCTTGTGTATAAATGGTCATAAGGACTATGATGGTGATAATAAGTCAATTTTATCCCTTTGGCCTTCAAGTTCTTCAAAACTTTGTTATAGGGATCCCACTATCTTAATTCATCATGTTGGAATCTAAAGGAGTCCTTGTTCTTAGAGTCATCTTTCACATTGTCCAATTATTGGAACATAGTCTAACCAATGGTTAGGGGGATGGTGTGAAGTAATCCCTTCCTCTTTATTCTATAAAGACCATCTATACCATTGCATATATGGAATACAAATTCCTACTTGACTAAATTATCTAGGACATGGACTGGTAGCCTAAGTGGGGTGCATTAGGTGCCTTCAACCCTAACTATAGTGCAATTTGGTTAAATCCAAATGCACCCAATGAACTCATTAAAGGGTTAAAGCTAATCATAGGGATCCCTATAATAGACTCAAACAACCTGGATATACATAGTCAAAAATGAATTGTATATGGTCCATATACTTAAATATAGGCAATTTGGAATAATATTGGGAGACTATTTATCTCCCATCAGGTGACCATTATTTTAAGTTTGGGATTTTGGTAATGGTTAGTAAGGTATCCAAAAAATAATATATCATATAGAAATGGTTTCCATTCTTCTTTTTTATTACAGAGAATTGTTGCTTCAAGAGAATGTTGATCATCTATACTAGTAGGGGAGTAAGTCCTTTCTCAACCATAAAATTCATAAAAGGGACCCATATTTTATTGACATAAGTGGTAGAGGGGATAATAGAGAATATATTTAATAAGGTTATTATCATCCTAACATTATCCATAAATTTGGTGATTGGGATCCTTCCACTGAGGTTAAAAAATACTTGGGTTCCTAAATACATCCATGGGTTGAGGATGGTTTTCAAGTCATTATTACTAGATCATTCTCTAATTGTGGGTAAATATACTTGAGGCTTGGGTAGCTTGTAGTGATTCTCAAAGGCAATAGGGGAGATACAAGTAATTTTTATAAAACTACACTCGTGTACAATCATGTCTTGATCAATTTTAGAATCTTTAAAAATAAGGGTAATAATAGTGATATAATGAAGTACCTCTAGCTTTGCTACTACGTAGTGAAGACTTGTCATTTGAATGGTGATTAGATCATAGTATCTCTGACTGACTAATGTAATCCTTTCATATTATCTTGTAATGAATGGTAGCTCCTCAATGGTCCAAAAAAGCTTAGATCAATTTTTATATATTATGTTCAATGCCACAACATCTAATTTAGTATCTTTGAAGATTCTTCCTTCTAGATCCATGGTCATATAGAGTTATGTGTCCTCTTTATGATGTCTTCAAGCCACCATGACTATGAGTTTATTTAAATTACTCACTAGTGGTCTATATTTTTCCTTTGTACTATTTTTCACTTGCTCATTAAGCAATTAGACTTTCTTAGGCTTGCTTATGATCAATTTGTGATTAAATTAGGGATTTTTTAGACCTAGGGATTTTCTATAAGTATTTTTAAGCATTAATGGCAATGATTTTTGCACTTGACTGAGTTTGTGTCTTGGTTTTGATTTGGAATTTGGCATTTATACCTTTGCTTTTTTACACATATAAATTCTCTAGTTTTATCATTTTCTACCCATGTGGCATCTATATGATATTTTTTGTGGTATTTTATTCATTAATATTAAAAAATTGACTATTGGTTTTTGAAAAATCTACTATCTCACCTCATCTAAATTATATTGCATGGATCAATGTGGATCATTGATCTTAATCCTAAGATTTTAATGCTATTAGCTACCTTTACTATGTTTTTTGTGGTTATGATAAGTGTCATTACTGTAAGTCTCTTGAGCTTTGTTGAAATGTTAATCCTCATCTTACTTCATTTGATTAACTTTGTCTAATTAGATGTGAGCCATTGATTATGATCCATGGTATGAACTGTCATTAGCTACCTTTTGTTCATAGGTCATGATTGTGACACTTGTTATAGTTTCACCATCTCAGAGGTCCTATTGAAACTTTGACTCGACCTCACTCTATTGGATCAATCCCATCCATGTGAATGTGAGCCATAGATATTGTAAAGATGCAAAAAGTATAAGTTAAAATTGGGACATTAAAGAACTTAGCCTACATACTTTAGACTATGGTTTAGATCATAGTAAAAGGGGATCCCAAATGATAAAAGGGACTTAATGTAAGGTTTTTAACCTAGGGTTTCATCATATTAATAAACATGATAAAACTTTAGGGTAAAATACCTAGGCTAAGTCTTATGACAATAAGACCTTGAACTAGTTATATTGAGCCAATAAAATAGACCAAAAGATCATGGGACCAAGCATAATATATTAGTATAAGGTTTGATCAAATGTTCAAAAACATGACTCAACCTTAGGACGATATTTAAACTAGGTCTATGTTATTTATAATTATTCCCACATAAATTTACTTAGTCTATGATAGGTTAAAAGTTAATAAATGATCAATTTTGACATTGAATTATAGAACCCTAAGCATGTTTACTCCCAAAATGGGACTCTATTGATTTTAAAAATAAAGACATATTCATTTTTCCAAGCAAGATAGGTTACTAAGCTAAAATTTGATGATCTCATGAACGCCAATGATAACCTCACAGATTTCAAATGATTTGTACACAAATGTCAAATTTAATTTCACATAATTTACCATAAAGGCTAAAATTCGATGAGATCATGAACATCAATGACGACCTGATGGATGTCAAATTATGGTCACACAAACATCAAATTTAAGTTCTATGAAGTCAACCATGGGGGCTAAAATTTGATGGTCTCGTAGATGTCAATGATGGCCTCATAGATGTCAAATGATGGGCTCATGAATTCCAAATTAAATTCCTATGAAATCATAGTAGGTCTTGAAGTAATTTTGATTTAATACACATTGCTCAATTAACTTTTCCTAGGTAAACATGAGTCATCGATTATGATCTGGATAGTTAGACATCATTAGTTCCTATAGTCATAAAGGGATTAAGTGAACGTGGGACCATATAAGACTTAAGACTAAAGTCTTATTTTTGTTAATAAAAATGAATTGGGTCTTAGGATTAAGAAATAAATATAAGTTAATAACATAGGAAATGGACCTTGCACATAATATATTTTAACCAAGCTAGGAATATAATAAAGAGACCCCATAAATTTAGACCATATTAAAATAAAAGGAAACAAACGGGATTGGCACATGAAGGGAACCAAGCTTATAATTTTTTAGCTAAGGTTTGGTAATGTTGAAAAACATGACAAAGTTTTAGTATAAAAATTAGCTTTAAGTCCTTAACATTTTAAAAGTGTTCCCACTAACTTTGCTCCTACCAAATTTTGAATTTAAATCAAAGGGTCTAAGTTAGGGTTTCTAAACAAAGGTTTCAAGAAGCTTGAACAAGATTTAACTTGGATTTGAATATACCAAAGGCTATTAAAATACCAAGTTGGGATTGAACTATAAAAACCTAGACATGGTCCATTCAATGAGGGTTCAACTAAACTTGCAACTTGAAACATGAAGTTCAAAGGTTGGAAATATTATGCAAATCTGAAGCAGTGGATGATATTCAAATGCAAATAATGTTCAAACATGATAATAACACTATTATCAAGTGAATTTTAACTTTAAATTACAAATTTACATAAATTATAACACAAGGGTCCCCATTTTTCAAAAATGGGGGTATGTTGAGCTCAACAACCCCCTTTGAAACAATGACAAAATGGGCACCAACTAATCCTGAGGACCTAAAAAGACTTCAAAGATCAATAAAAAGAAAGGACCACCTCAAAAATATGATACAAACTCCCGTTATCACTATGTAAACCATTAATTTCTAGATATTTATAGTCTTTCTCATTGATAACACACCATCTTAACCATACCCTTTAGGACTAAAGTCCCTGAATGCACCTTGAGCACACATACTTGCTTTTCCATATGACAAATATCTCCTAAGAAGAATAGGTAGAGACACTTATTTGTCATGAGAGACTAATAGTCCCAAAACTTAGGAGACTCCCTTATTTCCATGCTCTTCCTTGACTTGAAATCTTGCCTCATCATCAGATTGAATTTGAATGAGTCCTTAACTTCACCTTTTATTTTTAACTCAGAGTCCTTCTTGATATTCTTGTCCATTTAGACATAATATGTTTGTTCTTTGATTTTTGGACTTGTTTCCTATTGTATCATGATAAACAACCCATTCACCCCCATGGGTCTCCATTCATTATAGATTCTTTTTCTCATGTTAGGATTGATTTTCTTTGAATTAAGAGACTGACCATTCCTCATAACCTTGATATATGACCTCTTTCTTGACACTTTTTGTATACCATACTCTTTAAGAAAAACTCAATGTTTCTTACCTTGTTAGGATAGAATCTTGCAATGTGTCCCATGTCATAGTAGCTATAACATTAAACTTTGCTTACACCACTTGACTAATGATTCATATCATAGTTCCAATAAAATTCATTTCTTGAGGGTTTTTCACACTCTCTTGACTTATGACCAAATTGATTATAGGAGTAACACTTACCATTTAAATTTGCATACCTCATAGTAGTTGGTTATTTGATAGGATTGGTTTTCAATTTGCTAGCACCATCATTCCTTGATTGATCATTAACCTTTAAGGTCTAATTATTCTTGTTCATATTAGCCTTTTTATTTATCTTGAGTTGTAACCTTTTATTCTTATTTTAAACCTAGACCAGATCTATCACTTTTAGATATTTGACTACTCAAAATGTTATCAAGATTACTATTACTCTTTTCAAACTTCATAAAAGACCTTACCTTTCTAGATGTCTTCTCTAGTTCAACCTTTAAGGACTAAATTTAAATCATATACCTAGAGGATTCATCTTATTTATTTTTTAATCTTGTAGTCATATTTTCCACCTAAGTATTGATATGCTTGACTATATCTCCATGTTCCTTGGAATCATCATTTATTCTTTCCTTAAACACATTAAATTACTCCTTATAGCCTTTGATTTGTGACATCATCTTCTCATTTTTTCTTCTCAATATTTATATCTTTAAGATTATTCATCAATTCTACCTTAGTTTCATTATTAGTTGCATCTTAATTTGTTATGAGATCATCGCTTTTAGAGCTACTTACTTCTAACTTCTAATATGTTTCAAGATTGCTTATAGCTTAATTATCTTTATCTTCAAATATTCCATTTTTGATAGATACATGATACATTCTTCATCCTTACTCTTTATCTCTTCATCAAGATTACAAACCTAAGTTTAAATATGTTGAGTGATCTCATCATGCTTCTTGAATTCATTACTCAACCTTCCTTCAAAAAGGCCAATTTGATCCTCATATGATTTTATCAAGGAATATTATATTTTGTTCTTTCCTTTTAGTATCTTCATTTATTCCATAATATTCAAATATTTATCTTCAAGAGTGTGTGTCTCATCTTCTTCCTCTAAGTTATCTCCTTCAAATAAATCTTTGCTTAAATAACATTCACCTTCATCATCACTAAGAGCCATGAATAGTATCTCCTTGTTCTCATTATGAAATGAATCATCACTATCTAATTCATTTTATTCTTCTTCTATATATGAGTTATTGTACTCTTCATGGTAAATAATCTTACTACCTTTGTATGAATCTTTATTTCCATTTATCTTATTGAAGAACTTTCTATACTTTTTAAGACCCTTAGATTTATTGTGTTCATCATCATTAGATTCCTTATAAAATTATTTGTGTTCAAACTTGCCTCTATCTAGAAATGTAGATACAAAATGGCCAACTTTACCACATGAAAAACATTTAAAAAGAAGTTTCCCTTCATACTTACCTGATCCTACATTCGATTTCTTTATAATCATGGCTTCAAGTTGATATTCATTAAGATCAAAGTCTTCAAGACTTCACTTATTCTTCCTCTCTTTTATTTCCTTAATCACCTTAAAGGTTTTTTCCTTCTTATGAGGTCTATCCTCATTGACTTTCATTTCATAAGCAGTAAGGATCTCATGCAATTCATCCATTTTCATCTAATTAAGATCATTACTTTCTTCTACAACAAATACTTTTGAATCAAATGTCAGAGTGAGAGACCTTAATACCTTTTATACTATAGTAGCTTCTTCAATATTCTCTCTAATACCCTTGATGATGTTCATAATCTCATCAACCCTCTGTAGATATGATGTCATTGAATCCACTCCATTCATCTTGAGAATCTCAAATTATCTTTGGTGAGTCTGTAACTTGTCCAACTTGACCTTTGAATCCTCTTCATAAATGATCTATAATTTGTCCCATATTTATTTGGTAAATTTACAATGGATTACCTTGGTGAACTTATTACTTGAAAGACCATAAATGATGACATTCATTTCCTTTAAATTATTTTCACTTAGCTTCTTATTAGCTACACTAGTTGGAGGAGTAGTTGGCGTAGTATAACCAACCATAATAGATTTCTAAATATCAAACCTTAGAGACATGATGTAATCCTCTTTCTTGAACTATAAAAAGCATAATTAGACCCATTAAACAATGGTACTTTTTAGTGGAAAATCTTCCTTGAATTTGATGACTACCCATATTTTACCTTGGATCACCTTCAAGATATCAAGCCTTTACCAAAGGACCAAATGTGATATCAATTATTATAGTTATAATCACTAAGATGGGGGGGGGGGGTGAATCAGTGATGCAAGATAATCCAAAATTTAATTACAATACTTGAAATCCTTAATCAATAATCACTAGCATTCATAAAGCACACAAGTCATTCATAACAATGAAACATAAAGATGATGCAAGATCAAACATATAACACATGAATTACATGGGAAACCCTCATGTAGAATAAAACCCACTCTCAATCCTAAAAACACATGGACTAATTATCCTATGAGATGATCACAAAAATGAGACCTTTTAGTGAAGCATCCACTTCACAAGGAACACCCACTCCCAAGCATGAATAATCACCAACTTATTTTAGATGTTGATAACCCACACAACACCTATGAAATTAATAGCACAAAAAATCTAATCAGCTTTCAATCTAATGGAAAAAAAATGTGTAACACTTCTCTTTAAACCCTTCACACTCTCTCAATCTTGAATACATAATCAAGGAATCCAAAACACCTTTTGTATCACTCTAGACCTCTTCACTCATCCTAAATCTTCAATATTAAAAGTACACTATTATAACATAAGAATTATGACCTACAAGTCATACACGCAATCCTTAACCTACTTTGATCTTTAATCCACCCTCTAGGCACACTTCGTCTCCTCTTGGTTTTCTTCATAACTCTATCTTCCACACATAAAACTCTAAAAACTATCATTTTTGATTTCACTCTTTATAAAGACTTCATGAATATCTTCTTGGTCAGCCATTATACTTGCCTTAACCTTTAAGTCTTTTTATCATACTAAGAAATCAACAATAGCATCCATGGGTCACCCTTAAGTAGTTATACCTTTAAAATAGGCCTTAGTAGCCTTTATAGGTCTCATTTAAACCTATTCACTCTTTTATCACTTCATCAAACATATTAGAAACACAATACCTCTTCCAAATACATAAGTCCACTCTACATGATCCCTAAGACACTTTTAAGTGATTACAACCATCACTACACTCTTCTATTAATCCAAAACTTAGGGGTTTTGGTTGAAAGATATTTCAAAAACACAAAAATACCACAATTATCATAATAATTCTATTGTTGGGAAGAGATGTCTTATTGCTCACAAGATTATAGATACAAACATATGCTTATCTCTGGGAAGAGATGTATGATCCCCTTATTGGGATACATATTTATTTATACATATTTTTAAGGTAGGAAGAGGATGTGGAAAGTCACCAATCTCAAGGGAGATGAAGTGGTTTGACTTCCATGATTTACAATAATACAAGAAATTACTATTTTTAGAAACTTTTAATTTTTATATAGCACTATTAAAATTAAAATTTTGGGAACTTCTATTGTGTTTTTTGGGGACAAAAACCATTGATCATATCTCAGTGCCATCTCATTACATTCTCCTTATTCTTATATTTCTAATGGTTTGAACGGGGAGTCAAACAGAGCTATGGTTCAAAATTTATGGCTCTCAAAATTTATACCTCCAATTGGGGTGAACCGTTGCTCGAATTATTGCCTGAAGTGTTGCCTAGATCATCTATATATGTAGAACATGCTCAAAAAATGGTCTTGTATATAAGAACACCATGAATGAACAAAAAATCAAATTCTAAGCATTTGTTCATATAGAATATGGATTTGTCAAAACTCTAAAAACTATATAGATTATCCTCATGGATTCTACACCACTCTCCAATGGATAATTCATCATGAAATATCAAAATACCATCAAAATTAACTCAAACATTCTTATTGGGTCACTTGCATAAGATGGTAAAACACACAATAAAATTTGGATATTAATAAATTAAATTTTATGGATATTCAAACCCTCTAACCAATATTTTTGGATTTATCTTGGAGTCCTTTATAACTTTGCTTTTTATACCACTATCAAATTTTTCATATATCAAAATTTATAGCTCAAATAATACAAACTGGTTTTCTTTTGTTAGTTTAAATTCCAATGATCACTATGTAATGTAAAATATTCAGACACTTGTCTCCATATCATGACTTCTAGCAACATGATCAAATACACTTCATCAATTTCCTCATTAGTCACTTAGTCTTTACCTTTAATTACTGATTGTTGATCTTTGATCTATGCTATCAAGATTGAGACACTTGGCAGCCCCATATGCCTTCTATGGACCCTTTATGTAATACTCAAAGGTTCTTATTCCATTTTGAAGTCTTACATGAAATATTAGGATCCTTTGACTTATTAACCTTGTTCTCACCATTGAATCTCCACATGTAATTAAGTGTTCACCATTAGATCTTCATATGTATGATCACTTGTGTGCCATTGATCCTTGATCTAATCGAGCTAGATTTTGAAACTTGGAAGCCTTAAATTTACCCTCAATAACATCTATTTACTGAGGCTTGAGCTTGATGGTCTTTTGCATGTCATAGTCTGGTAGATCAAATTTGGATAAGTATGTGAAACATTGCAATCTGCTTGGAAGGCTAAATTTTCACCTTGATATCTCTTTATAGACACCTCATCAAGACCTAAAATTTGAAACACATGATCTAGGTAAAAATATAAACAAACCCATTGACCAATTTATTTTGAAACCTTCACACATATGAATTATTATGTCATAAATGTACTCACCCATCATGATTTGCCAAGATGACTAGGAAAACCTAGACATTCACATGACTACTGTGATGAATTCCTTTAACTTTCACAAACACTCTAAGAATTTTTGACACCTGATGGGGACTTTGAAACATGATCACATTACCAACCACATCCATTAACCTACCTATATGATCTCTATGATCTTAGAATCTCACCTTAAACTAAAACCACATCAACATGATATATACAACATGGTAAGCCTCATATAATACTTACCTTGCTTAACCTTCTTAACATAAATGACACTAATCATGATATGACATCACCACTTTGTCATTAATCTTGACATCAATGCACACATGACATCAAGCCTTTGACATCAATGACAACACATATTCCAATATACACATGATTGAAACTTGAGATAACATATTGCTTCATAGGTAAGCCTAAGTGTTTAGTCAATCATGTCTTTGGATACTTAGCTTCCTTTATCCAAATTCTAAAGCTCATTCATGTGTATCAATTTTATCCCTCATACTGGTTATTCTAAATCCATATGGAGGATGAATTTTAAAAGTCATAAAATATAAAATCCAAATCATTTAAATAAAAGGCAATGATATAAAATATAATATACAAATCTCAAAAGTTAAATCACTAAAAGACATGATTCATAGCACATATATTTTTCTTATCAAATATCAAATTCCATAGTTAGCCTCATGATAGAGTTGAGGTCCATTGTGGTGCAGTAGACCATTAGATAAGAAAGAGATAATAAAAAAAATCTTTTAGTACTACCTACTTTCTCACACAAGTACCCAATCTTCACAGTAGACCGATGGATCTGTAAGAGGACCTGAGGAATAGGGAACATGTTGTGGGAAGGTAGGTCCATTTTAATTTTACTATTCATGTAACCAACATTAGTTGATCTTAGTATCTCACTTATTTTCCTATATATCTTTGTACTTATTGTTAATGGGTATCCTTTGTATTTTGAGGGTCACTAGCCACTTAGTGTCTTTTCTATGTACTTATTGTGACTCATGTTTCCTAAGGTATTCTCATAGATGCCTACATTATGATTTTTACATTCTTGATTCCATTTACAACATTCCTAATGTTTCTCCTTGATAAATATTATTTGTTAACTAATAATTCCCCTTAGGATTTCCATTTGTGAGTTGTATTATAAGACCATGGGTAAGACCAGGCTTTCCTCACAAATTATCACTTTACAAACATCCTTTTATTATCATTTTCATAATTTATTCCACCTTATTGATGTTCCCCTTGTGATTTCTAGTGTAATACCATGGGTAGGCCCCAGACTTCCTCACAAAATATTCCAATACCCAAGTCACAATGAAATTACATGTGTCAAATTTGAGATAAGTAGTGATTGATTATGAGTTACACATCATTGACATGCTTCCAAACTTGATTTAGTATGTTTTATGATTAATCCATTAATCTTTCACTTTCATCTTCTTGTTTTTTGATAGCATGTATGCTTACAACCATTTTATTAATTTTTTCATACTTCTTAGCTTGAATTAGTGTGATCAATTTAATTTCATTTTCCAGTTTTTTCTTTTTTTATATTTCCCAACAAGATTTAATATGATTGATTGAATTAATTATTTCACTTTTATATAATTGGTTTTTCATGTTATTTTCATTTTATTACATTATTTTCATACTTCCCATTATGATATAGTGTTATTTTACTTGTTTTAAGTTGGTGAAAATATTTTACATGATTTAAAAATGTTTGTTCCTTTTTATGATCTTTGGTTTATTATATTTAGTCATATTTTTAGTATTTCACATTTCTCATCATGATATAATATGTATTACATTTGATTTTGATTACTTATACTTTTCCAAGTTATTTTTTCCTTTTTATTTTTAACCATGCATGTGTATCACATAGTGATAGAAAATAAAACACTTAACATATATTTCCCATAGAATATACAACAAAAGCTAAATACATGTGCCAAAAATAAATATATCCATGCATTTACATCTACATCCAAGTACGACTCATGAGATCAATATAAACTATATATATATATATATATATATCATGTGTTTTATACAAAATATTATATGGCCTAACCACATTTCCCATAGATTCTTGGGATTATCCCCTCTAAATATTATGTTGTAATGAGGTAGTCAAAGATCTCAAGCTTACAACCTATCCCTATAGATTGGCCACCTAGGCCTCTACTTATTCACGCTAAATAGTAGTAGCCATGTGTGTCACTCTCTCTTGTGCTAGGGCCTACCAAGCCTATGTATCTCCCTCTCTCACCCCTACCAATGTCTATAATCCATCCATGCATGCCTAAATATACATCACACATATGCTATGTTAAATGGTAACATAGGAACATCTAGAGTGGTGGGATTGTATGGTGTCATCACCTTATCAAAAATGTCATTATGTGCAACCACAATTAGGGCTCCCCATATGACCTCCTATACCATAGGATCTTAAAAACTAAAAACTAGATCGAGATGAGATCACATTTATATCTCAAAATCATCTATCTATCATAATCATAATACAAATAATTTCCTCTATCAAAAACTTAAATCAAAATTACAACATTTCTCACCAATGTTGGTGTCACCAACCACTATCTCTCCATTTTATCACCCATTAAGCATAGTCTATTAATTTTCTCTCTCATCAATCACCTTCTCTATGGACCACTTCCACACTATTTTAAAATTATGAGTCACCACTTGAGCACACTATGATCATATCCGTAGAGGTGCCTCTATGGACTATGTCTTGGAGTGGCTAATGGGTCCTCCTATGCTAAATCCCTCACCTAATCTTGCTAGCAATGACTCCATCTCTAATGAGGATGTGATGGTCATTATTTTTATTTTTATGGTGATTTTTTTGCACCAACATCCATGTCTATGAAATCTTCCCCTATTAGCTCTATTGTTGCCTACTATTATGCTCAACTAGTCTATGGTCTAACACATCAAGGCCTGATCATTGGTATCTCTACTAGTACCCATCTTCCTCCCCTTCCTCTCAGCTCTCTAGCATGTCATTACTAATAAGTAGTCACTACTATATGGGTTTTTGGGTGTGGGAGTCTAAACTATCTTGGAAAACATGCCACTATATGTGGATCTACCCATGATGTGTAGTGGCCTATGATCCATGCCCATGCTAACACTATAGTAATAATTAACCAACTAGGTGATAGAGTAATAATGTGTGTATACAATTACCACATGATATCCCCTCATGTAATAGTCTATATAGATAGAATGTGGGGCATGTATTGCACTACATAGTCCTATCTCAACCTCATAACTTAAGATAACCTATTATCAAGCACATGGGTTAACCCAACTAGATGATACATGGGGAACCTCTCACATATCTAAGCACTAAATAACATTATAGGACCCATAGTATTGTACCCTCTAGATAACATCCAATACATATTATTCATGAGCTAAATCTAGATGATAGCCCAAAAATTATAGAGTGCTACTTGATTTAGTATAGAATGATGCAAGGTTATCACATATAGTGGTACCTTGTTTTTTGACTTATGACACACAACTCATGTCAAAATTCCTATCACTTCTCTTTATATGTCTAAAATGGCCATAATATAAATATCAAATAAACTCACACTCAATCCAAGGTAAATCTTATCTGATCATGTCACCCATTGGGATAGTACTTGTCTCTCATCAAGAACCTCTGGTATGTTAGTAATAATTAGTTTCCTACCTATAAGAAGTCAAAGTAATAACTATATGCCCTCTAAAGTAATCCCCACCTCAATTGTATCCCCATCCACCACTCATCAAAAAAAATTGGTCAACCATTCCCAAGCTCTTAATAAAATGATAACGAGATCAAAACTCAATGGGATGTATCTCATCTCCATGATGCCTCCAAAACCCATAGCAACCAATTGAGATCTATCCACATCACTTAAACAATCCAACAAACATGGTATCCATGATACATCTATCATGTACCAATATATATGGCATCTCTATAAAATATCAAACCAAAAAATATATATCATATCTCCATGTCATAAATAATAAAAATACATTCTTAAAAATTCACAAATTAACTACATAATCAACTGGTTTAATTTAGTTTCCTATGTTTTTTGATAATTTTCCTAAACAATTAATGCATATGATACTATATAATCCATATGCCATTTCAATACTAAATTGGCCCTTCTTCAGATATAACATACTAAATAATCCCTATGGTACAAAATCAGCCCTCCTTTACAGGCTATATCATCCCTCTTCTACCAAATGAATCAACCCTCTAGTATGCATTTAGCCTTCTCCTCCTTGCCAACTATGTCAACCCACTACTAGATAGTTGACCACCCTTTAGATTACTAAGTCATCCCATTGGTATGTAGTCAAACCTCTATCTTTTTCTCACCTTAAAGATTAAGTTGACCAGATCGACTATGTTCCTTCATAATAGTGATGTTTTGACCATTTACCATTAATTTTGTAAACATTTATTGGTCTAAATTCTTCCTACTCAGTATCCTATTCTACCCCTAGTCTATCTAAAAATTTCCTAGGGTCTTTTTTGGTGTTAATATTTTCCTACCAATTAATTTTTTATATCTCTCTCAATTTCAAATAAAAATAATAAAAAATATGAAATTCACATTTGCTTACCTATGATATACTCATTGTAGCCACTATGCATCCCCCCCATCTTAGCTATCATCTCCTCACCATGATGACTCCTTGGTCTCTTAGAGCTCTATTTTTTTATAATAGTAAAAATAATAAATGAATTAATTTTTACCCTATTTATATTTACTATTCAAAATTATTGCCTATCAAATATTTACCACTAGATTTCATCTTTTATCACAACTTTATTTCTATTAGCTATTTTTCCAAACCATAAGATGTTATGGAGTCCTGGCATTATAGAGAATATCTTCACATGTTACATGCATATTTTTTTTAAATTATTTTTTCACTAATTTCTATAGGTTCACCTAGTGTTACCTACATTAGACACCTTCACACTTATGACATCTCATTATTTATCTACAACACTAAGGTAACTAAATGTATGTGTTTTAAATTGTATCTTTTTATTATCTTATTTACTCCTTAATGCAACTTATTTAGCTTCATGATTATGTGTTTCTATGTTTTATTCCAAGCACCATCCCTTGTTAAACCTAAGTGACAAGTGATGAGCTTTGAGTGGAGCATATCTATACATATAATATTTTCAAACTTTATCAAGTCTTGATGTTTTCTCTCTTGCAATAACCCATCGAGTCTCAATATATATGATTGCATACCTTAAAGGGTGCATTGAGAAAGTGGTGGGCAAACAATTGGTGCTTTTTGGGATTATTATCCCTATATTAACACTTTGTTTTCTATCCAACCATCTCCTAAAAACACTTCCCTAAGTTTTGCCTCAACTTTTCCACCCTCCCTTTGTTATTTTACTCTTTCATTAGCCCCTTCCTAATCCTAAAACCCTTTCTAATGGTTTACATTACATTTTCAATCCCATCAAAATTATTCTCTAATTGATAAAATTTATTTAGGGTCTAGGTCAGCCTTTGGTTGACTTAGACCAAGACCTGATTTATTTTTATCAATAAGAGTCAATTAGGCCCACCTTGTTAGCTAAAATTTTATAAAAGTTTAGGGTTAGATTAAACTATATACATGAATTCATTCATCATTTATTTAAGAAGATAAGAATAATAATACTATATTGTGCATTTACATATCCACCATTCTACTTGAGGAGCATAGCTTAGGGTTTCACTACTTTCTTTGGATATATAGATCTTGTCTTGTGGATAAGTCTTTTAGATGCATATAAATGTCATGTATCCTACATATGATGTACATAAAAAAATAACCTCTTGAAAATCACCTTGGCCAAGGGAGATATTGAGGCTCAAAGGGTTCATCTTCAAATGTAAATATTCGTAACTCTGTTTTTCCTTTGTAAGAGTGGATACATTTGTATTTGTAATTCTCTCTCATGCATTGGGATTTACTATAGATTGACATGAATATAGATATTTTATGCATGTTTAATTTTTATGTTTATTAACTCCACTTTATGCTATAATCTTTGGTGAGCACTATATTATATTTTTATTTACTTGTCATTTACTTTGTGAATATGAAAAATAAGGATGTAGCTAGGGTTATTATATGGTGTTGCTTGAATAGAGTATTTAGAAACTTGTCTAGTGATGTTATTGTGGTAAGATATAATTTGGTTAGGTCTAATATATCCATATTAATCATGGCCTTAAATATATAATGTATCAATTATTTAGTATTGTCATTGATGTCAAGGGTGCATCTTGTATGAGGTTGATGTCATTGAGAAAGTAAGCCTATTTATAAGTATGTTGATATGACAAGGGACATTGGGAAAGTTTTTTCATTGAATGATGTTGAAGTATGTTGTCATGGAAGGTAATTTTAAGGTAAGAGAGAGATTTTAAGGCAACTAATATCTTATGTTTGCATGAAATTATAGGTCATTGATATCAAAGTTGCATAGGAAGCCTAGTGATGATCCTAGTCATGACATGAAGAGGTATGTACATGAAAATGAATGAACATAGGAATGAGAATATAGTTTGACACTATTTAAGAATGAGATCAAAACATTTAAT